>JALPQI010001620.1:0-108384 GCA_025490895.1 Thaumatotibia leucotreta | reverse complement strand
CTTTTCTATAATGTGCAGTGGTCGGATATCCCGGTGCAACACCAGGGGATACCAAGTAGAAAAGTTAATATGGATATGACGTAAATTCCCGGGTTTAGTTTGAAAAAAAAATATAGATCTGATAGGTATACTTAAAAAGGCAGGTCAAATTGCGAACATAAACGAAATCTTTGGGCGTTTTCACAAAACGTTGTTCAATACACTTTTTTTTAATTCGGACAAGTTTGAGCTTGTTCGACTCAGGATCACGAGCTCTTTTAATTCTGAAAGGTGAAAAAAAACTGTCCCACAATTTTCGTAAATTTTTAATTTCTTCCATTACGCTATCGTCATACAAAGTCTTTAAAAACGATAGCGTAGGTAATGAAAAAAAAACATTTTTGGACACTTTTTTTCTCCTAGTAGGATTGAAAGAGCTCGTGATCCTAAGTCGAACAATCCCAAACTTGTCCGAATTTAAAAAAAAGTGTTTTGAACAACGGTTTGTGAAAACGCCCCTTTACAAAAGTGTTGAATATTCTTCACCTTAATTTATTATATTAAAAGGAATCGATTGAAAATAGAGAATCTAGAGAAAATAATTATATGCTATTTTAATTTTATAGAACCTAGTAAGCCATAATTCTTTCATAAAATACATAATATATACTCTAATGTGTCTGCATAGGTGTGTCAAGTCTTCATGCTTAAAAATGTTTGATTTTATGTTACATACACGAGGATGTTTAATCCGTAACCAGGTATAATTTTTTCTAACTTAGTAATTGATGACCTCAGGAAGAACATTTTACCATGTACCATTCAGTGGTTATTGGATACAATTTTTCTTTAACTTTAAATTAATACAATTTTGAGGTATCTGCGGGAGACCTCACCTAAAATGTTTAATTTAGGCTGGGTATGGATATTGTTTTAATCCTAATCACGGATTAAAATAATCGTGTATTATAATTGTGATATTTCTGTTTTTTTTACGTTCGCAATTTCTAGAAGTGGAACCTATTGTGCCTTAGTAAAAAGCTTCTATTTTTAAAACTAAACTCTTTTATTTAAGAATATTCATACCAAAAGGCTATTGGGTACTAAGATAAATATTAAACAAAATGTATAACCTCTCTTTTAAAGTAATTGTCGAAATCGCATAATAATAAACGCTTGTATGTACAATTGTACATGCACTTATTTTGCGTTACAAAATATTACTAAACTTTACTGGATGTAATTTTGTGGAATCCCATGGTACATCCATATTAGTATAATGTTTGAGGTCATTCACCCCTTGTTGCACCAGGATATCCGACCACTGATAATGTGTCACCCACTAATCATATTTGTAGAGCGTGCAGGATAATGTTTTTTAGCAAACTATGCAACTTATGCAAAAGAATGTGCCTAATTTATGAATGAATTTGTTCATAAACTGGGTACACTATATGTAAAGCCGTTATCACAATTTTTGTTTGCTTAAGTTATGCTTATGAACATACCTTATCCAGCCAGCTTGTCCGTGGAAGGTATCAGTAACATAGTGTCCCTTTACTGCTTCCACACCTTCGTGGTACACCACAGCAAAGAGTTTGTACAAACGCTGCTTGCCCGAATACTTAATCTTCGAAGACATGATCTCTGTAAATAGTGGTGTTTGCTTTAGTATGAACTTTATACGGAAAAATAGGGAGGGTTTGCATGGGAATTTATTTACTCAGTCGTTTTTGTCAACAATGTGATTGAATCACTTTCAGAGACGAAAAATAATGTACCATCATTGTAAAATGACAATAATTAATGCCAATTTGATACCTATACATGTCCTAAGGTAAATTGCTTAAGTTAAGGGTCGAGGAGTAGTCAAGCAAAGTAACAAATAAATATGAAAAAAATCTTTTATATTTCCCATATTTGTTGCTTCGCTTGACAACGTTTATGAGTTTTCGTGATATTTTTTTGAATAACACATAATTTTAAATTTGATTTGCTATCAAGTTTCATACAATTTTCAAATGAGCTAGATAAGTTAAAACACACACGATATTCGAGGCCACACAATGGGTTTTATTAAACATAACGAACATTGTCGCCATTAGATAAATAGCAGCGGCCTGGGTGCTCAAAAATATCTGAACACACACTCTTCTCGTAAAGCTCATGGTCAATCACCTTAGCACTCATTAACATCAAACCAATTTAAACTCTATTAAATTAGAACAGAGTTGGACTTGTTTCATTTATTAAAATTTTCTGACATATTGAATTCTACTTTACTTCTTGCCCAGTAGGTAAAAATTTCAATGATGAATACTTATTGGAAGTTTCTCTTGTATGGTTGGGGGCCTTAGAAGGTTAACGCTATGCCAATAGAGGCCTGCTCAGCTATTTATGTATTTATGAGCACGCTGAATGCTCCGATATACACCGTGTTTTTATTGATTTCCGTTAAATTGGACAGGTTATTTGGGACATTAATAGAAGTTGCCTGGTATATCGGCTTTTGTTAATTTCGAAAAAAAAATTTTTTTTTTCATACATGATAATTGTAATGACAAGTGTGAGAGAACCTTAAGAATAAGATCTCAGGCGACTGACGGCTGCTGACGGCATATGTCAAAATAAGTAACTATAGGATGTAATAAAGGTTGCAATACACTTGTTCAGTCATTAAACTTATTTTTTTAATAACTTACAGTAAGAGTTAGGACACTAGTTTCTTAGAGAAATTGATTATTTTTGACCTAAATAAGCTTCCCTTTCAGTTAACGAAAATCAATAAAAACACGGTGTATATAATGGAGACTACAAAATCAGGACAAAAACTTACTCTGATCAATCTTCAGATCCACAGGGAAGTCGATGTTCTTGACAATCTTGGCCGTGTGTCCCTCCGCATCCAGCTGGAAGCACTTGAGGTGCAACAACAACACCACCGGTAGTTGTTCCAGTGCTAACTGCTGCCATGCGTCCGCGACGCCTTCGAGAGCGTCCTTATTGGCTAGGAGTTCTAGGGCGTCTTTTACGTTGGACGCTCGCTGGAAGAATAGGTGGAAATTAGTGGGGGAATTGAGAGGTTTTTGGTTTAGTGTTTTGACTTTTTACTCAGTATGTTTTGTCAGCAATTTTATGACTGTCAGTTTCAGAGACGAAAAATAGTACCATCATAGTGAAGATTGACGCGCGCTGGAAATATAGGTTTAATAATAATGTTAGTGGGAAATGCGAGTTGTTTTTGGTTTACATTGGTTTGACTATTTACTCAGTGAGTTTATGTTGTCAACATTTCATGACTATAGTTTATAACGTAGTTAAATTCCAATACACGTCAAAAATGCGTCAAAAAACCACCAAAGATGGTGAAATGTCACGCTGTAAAGCGTCCTTGTTGGCTAGGAGTTCTAGGGCGTCTTTTACGTTGGACGCTCGCTGGAAGAATAGGTGGAAATTAGTGGGGAAAATGAGTTGTTTTTGGTATAGTGCTTTTGACTTTTTACTCAGTATGTTTTGTCAACAATTTTATGACTGTCAGTTTCAGAGACGAAAAATAGTACCATCATAGTGAAGTTTGACGCGCGCTGGAATAGGCATGATGACTGGCAAGTCAAATCAGCATCTTTTTTCGAACTGTCAAAACGATCCCCATTATGGAATAGTATGGAATTTTATATGAAATACTCAAAAGTGACGTCACGTTTGAGTACTGCCAAATGACCTACTCTTTTAAGTTCTTTTCAATTTATTATTATTATTATTATTATTATTTTTTATACCACGTCGGTGGCAAACAAGCATACGGACCGCCTGATGGAAAGCAGTCACCGTAGCCTATGGGCGCCTGCAACCTCAGGGTGTCACATGCGCGTTGCCGACCCAATAAAAATAACGTTGGCACAACAAAGTGGCTCCACTCCACCTGATCGTAAGTGAAAAGTAGAGCCCAAATCGCGGCGGCAACGAACAGGAGACAATCAGTAACCTGTTAGTTGCCACCGCCTTGCTGGCCCGTTAGATGCTGGTAAATACACCGGCTGACCCCGAAACACGGCAAACACGAAGGAAAGTCATTTCACGGGCGTTTACACCGAATGTACGGTGGTAGCCAACCAGGCGGGTACTAGTAAAAATACCCTACCACCGGCTGAGAAGCTGGATACTCAGTATTTCCCTTAGTCGACTCCTACGACACCCACGGGAAGAGAGGGGCGGTGATTTTTGTATTCTTACTCCGTCACCGCACGGATAAAAAAAAGAAGTTCTGTATAACAATTACTGCAATCTACATCTTAGCCACTCACAATCACATGCTTTGAAATTTTGGTTGAGCTTTATTCCTATGTAAAATAAGAGTGACAGCTGGTAACCAGAGTTACCAAAAGCAATTGAGTGGTTAGTAATCATTTCTTCGTGTATTATATCGTGCATAATGTTACAAAATTTATTTTAACTACAGTCATCATCCCTATTAGTGGGGAAAATGCGAGTTCTTTTTGATTTAGTGCTTTTGACTTTTTATTCAGTATGTTTTGTCAACAATTTAATGACTGTCAGTTTCAGAGACGAAAAATAGTACCATCATAGTGAAGTTTGATGCGCGTTGGAAATATAGGTGAATGTTTGTGAGAAATGCGAGTTGTTTTTGGTTTGTAGTGTTTTGACTTCTTACTCAGTATATATTTATTTTCAACAAATTTTATGACTAGGTCGGGTTCAGATCTAGGGCGTCTTTTACGCTGGACGCGCGCTGGAAGAATAGGTGGAAATTAGTGGGGAAAATGAGATTTGTTTTTGATAGTGTTTTGACTTTTTACTCAGTATGTTTTGTCAACAATTTAATGACTGTCAGTTTCAGAGACGAAAAATAGTACCATCATAGTGAAGTTTGACGCGCGCTAGAAATATAGGTGAATGTTTGTGTGAAATGCGAGTTGTTTTTGGTTTAACTTTTTAGTAGAAGAGTAAAAAGTTTTTACTCAGTATGTATTGTCAACAAATTTTATAACTAGGTTGGGTTCAGAGGAGAAAATTAGTACCATCATAGTGAAGTTTGACGCGCGCTGAAAATATAGGTGCATTTTAGTGGGAAATGCGAGTTGCTTTTGGTTTGTAGTGTTTTGACTTTTTACTCAGTATGTATTGTCAACAAATTTTATGACTAGGTCGGGTTCAGAGATGAAAATTAGTACCTTTGACGCGCGCTGGAAATATAGGTGAATGAGAGTTGTTTTTGGTTTACATTGGTTTGACTATTTACTCAGTGAGTTTATGTTGGCCACATTTCATGACTAGGTCAGGTTCAAAGACGAAACATAGTACCATCATAGTGAAGTATTTAGTATAAGTCTTGAGAGAATTATGTCAACAAATATTTTCAAAACGTGCTTTTTAACAGACTTCAAAAAAGGAGGAATCGCGTGACTATAAGTAATATAATGACCCTCTATAGTAGGCTAAGCACATGGTTGGTGTGGAAATCAACAGCATTTTTGATAAGATTATCGGGATTCGACCTACTCTATGGTCCCTCCCCTTCTTGCGTCTATAGTACCCAATGCTCCCCAGCATTGTCGTCGTGACTTATCAAGTCATACATTTTTCCTTCACGATCATCGCAGCGTGAACTGCTTCAGCGACCCGAAAGTCGAGTGTGGTGCAGAACTGGTCTGTTCAGCGCATGGGGCTTCTTACTTTAACCTCGTAAGGCCCAATGTACATTACAATGTACACTCCACTTCAATTAAATTTAAACCTTTCATAAAATTAATAAAGCATTTCCTTTGTCGGATTGATTTTACAAATAAACGACATTCACCACCCTTACATAGCAAGGTTTAAAATAAGATTTAAAGAAAATGGTATGGTGTGCCTTAGGCACTGGTCTCACCGCGAGCTACTAAGTTATGAACTATCGGCAATAAACACGAACAAAAGATATGCACTCCCGTGTAAATAAAAGAGACACGGCAATACTCGCCCGGCAGTAATAGCTGATAGCTGGGCGAGTATTGCTGTGTCTCTTTTAGTTACACGGCAGTGCGTATCTCTTGTTCGTGTTTGTAGCCGATAGTTCATAGCTTAGTAGTTCGCGGTGAGACCAGTGCCTTACGAGTAGGGCTGCCAACCGTCCCGCTATATGGTCCCGCAAAGAGTTCGCGCGGGACGTCGATTGTCCCGCTTCTCAGGGACTACTACCTATATACCGACGCTTACCAACGCTGGAAGTGGGAAAAATAGCCGAAAATGACCACCCCCATTCTCCGATACTACAGAGCTTACTATTTGGCGAAAATTACAGAAAATAGTCCCTTATGTAAAGTAATTTACATGAAATCCCGTAAGAAGTCTGTAATTTTTTATAAATTTGCTGGTACGGAACCATTTGTAACCGAGTCGGACTCGTACTTGGCCGATTTTTATCATTTAATACAGTTTCTCATGCCTCCCGCATTTTAAAGCCATGTCCCGCAATTTATTCGCGAATGTACCGCATATCTGTGATCTTTGGTTGGCAACCCTACTTACGAGGCTATGGTATCTCACCTCAATATCGAGTTGCAGAGTAAAGAAGGGCTGCACGGCGTCAGTGACGACATGTTGCGGAGCCCTGTGCAGGCGCAGGCGAGTGCGGCCGCGGAAGATGTCCGCCACCGGCGTGCGGCGCCCTTGTTGCGGGGGCCCGTCACCTAGGGATATAACTATTACCAGGCTATGGTGTCTCACCTCGATATCGAGTTGCAGAGTAAAGAAGGGCTGCACGGCGTCAGTGACGACATGTTGCGGAGCCCTGTGCAGGCGCAGGCGAGTGCGGCCGCGGAAGATGTCCGCCACCGGCGTGCGGCGCCCTTGTTGCGGGGGCCCGTCACCTAGGGATATAACTATTACCAGGCTATGGTGTCTCACCTCGATATCGAGTTGCAGAGTAAAGAAGGGCTGCACGGCGTCAGTGACGACATGTTGCGGAGCCCTGTGCAGGCGCAGGCGAGTGCGGCCGCGGAAGATGTCCGCCACCGGCGTGCGGCGCCCTTGTTGCGGGGGCCCGTCACCTAGGGATATAACTATTACCAGGCTATGGTGTCTCACCTCGATATCGAGTTGCAGAGTAAAGAAGGGCTGCACGGCGTCAGTGACGACATGTTGCGGAGCCCTGTGCAGGCGCAGGCGAGTGCGGCCGCGGAAGATGTCCGCCACCGGCGTGCGGCGCCCTTGTTGCGGGGGCCCATCACCTGGGGATATAACTATCATTACCAGGCTATGGTATCTCACCTCGATATCGAGTTGTAGAGTAAAGAAGGGCTGCACGGCGTCAGTGACGACATGTTGCGGAGCCCTGTGCAGGCGCAGGCGAGTGCGGCCGCGGAAAATGTCCGCCACCGGCGTGCGGCGCGCCGCCCAGCGACGCTCCACGGCGCCCTTGTTGCGGGGGCCCATCACCTGCCGATATAACTATCATTAGAATAAAGGACCATGGGCAACGTTATATGTATAGAGAGTGGACCAAAAACCAAGAGAGCTGAATTGTGTCCTTCACAGATCGGAAAAATGTGCGTTATTGATATGGCTTCAGTCTTCAATAGCCTTCTGACAATCTACCGACAATTTACGATACATATCTCCATCACTCCTTTAAAGTGTAGTGTCCAAGATTTTCGCATCATAATAAAAATGTTTTCTTATTATTTAAAATTTTACTAGAACACATACATGAACTATATTATGCTGTCACAATGCTCAGGCAATTAAACTATAGAACTGTCTGGCCCACAGATGTCATATATACCATAGATCAAGCAAACGTATCTACTTAGCGTGTCAAATGAACTCAGTGAAATCCACTGAATTACATCATCAGCCTATGTTAGTCCACTGCTGGACGTAGGCCTCTCCTATTAACTATGCGTATAGACGCATTAGGAGGTAAATGCCCATAATCGCCACGCTGGGCAAGCGGATTGGCGATCGCAGTAATGTGTCCACTATGATGACGCTGCTGCCAATCATCAATCTTGTAGAATGGTCAGTGACACTTTAATCCCTTAGTCGACTCTTACGACACCCGCAGGAGGAGTTGGGGTGGTGACAAATGTATTCTTACTGCCGTCGCCACACGGCCTTGATCCACTGACTTGTCAGTCTTTAATCGCAGCTTGCAGCTTTCGGGCGTCAAATTTTGTAAGTTGAAGTGAACAAAAACATTAATAATGCCTCCTTAAGTAATATTAATTGCAACAACACAAAAAATATGAATACTCAAGGGCCTGAGACATATTTAAAATCGTAGGCAAGTTACAACTTCAGTACAAAATCTGACACGCTCGGCCGCCATACAAATGAATGAACTTGTTTCTTCTATCCAAATCTAATTCTGTGATCTCGTAGCACGGTAAGACGTTAGAGAACCACGGAGATTTTAACATAAAAGTCAACTTATACTCATCCTCATGTATACACGGTGGAATTTAATCGGTGAACAGGAACTCATTTTTCTAATTCAGTAATCGATGGTGGTCACGTTTATGTAGTACTTAAGTGGAACCAAGTTTTTTTAGCATAATTTTTTTTTATGTTGATATAAAAATTTATTGTCACCCTACTAACGGTTTAGTCTGAAAAGTTTAATACCTCTTTTCAAACTCATCATCAGCCATAGAAACTTAAAACATAAATGAGCAATAACCACTCACATGCTTTAATTTAAGCGATAGACTCTATTCCTATGTAAAATAAGAGCGATGCATGGCTGATAGTTTGAAAAGAGGTATTAAACTTTTCAGACTAAACCATTAGTAGGGTGACAATAAATTTTAATTAAAGTTTAATTCCAACATAAAAATTTGTTATGCTAAAAAAAAAACTTGGTTCCACTTAAGTACTACATAAACGTGACCGCCATCGATTACTGAATTAGAAAAATGGGTTCCTGTTCACCGATTAAATTCCACCGTGTATAATTAGTCAAGAAATGCTTTTAATTTCATTTTATCGACGTCTTCTATGGACATTACTAACTAAAAGGTTCGTTAGTAATATTCTTTATTTGTGTGTTTTTTACGTAATATACAACTAAGTGTGGCAGTCTTTTTTTCATTTAAAATATAGTTGAATTCAATTCCAAATTATATTTATTTCGTTTATAATCAACTTTGGAATGTGAGTGTGAGTATGAGTAGCCTTTTATGTAAAGATCGACTCCGTGGTTCTCTAAGGTCTTACCGTGCTACGAGATATCCGAACCCTGATCATTAGAATAAAGGACCATGGGCAATGTTATATCGAGGATGGACCAAAAACCAAGAGAGTTGAAAGTTGTGTCATTAACAGAGATCGGACAAATGTGCGTCATCGGTATGGCTTCAATGTTCAAAAGCCTCCTGACGATCTACCGACAATTTACGATACATATTTAAGGTAACTTTCTCCATCAGTCCTTTAAAGTGTAGTGTCCAAATTTTTTGCAAAAAAAACTTTCATAATACTACCACTTTGATATTCCATTTAGACAAACTATATTACCTCTTGAGCCTGCAATTTAGACATTATGTTAGTTTTCGTCATTGTTTTTAGGTCATCTCATAGCCAATCAAACAATGGACATAGCGCGTAAAATCAAAATTAATGAACTAGCTAATTGATAAATTAGTCACAAAGCTATTTTGAAACAGTTGTGAACTATATATTGATTTAAACTTTTACGATTATCACTCATATTTTAAAGACAAACGGGTCTTAATCGCGTAAACTTACGTTTAATTATATCCTGACGTTTCGGGCATGACGTTACACCCGTGGTCGCAGGCAGGCAGGTGGGTGAGTCTGCCTGCGACCACGGGTGTAACGTCATGCCCGAAACGTCAGGATATAATTAAACGTAAGTTTACGCGATTAAGACCCGTTTGTCTTTAAAATATGAGTTGTGAACTATATTCTGTCACAATGCTCGGGCAATTCCACTATAGGACTGTCTGGTCTGTATACTGGCATAGATTCCATATCTTTTGTTCGTTTCTTGAGTGAGAAAATAGTCAATAGCTCATTGTATACACGCCTTAGGCACTGGTCTCACCGCGAGCTCTCGCACTCAAAACATACGCACTCCCGTGTAAATAAAAGAGACACGGCGATACTCGCCCGGCGTTGATAGCTGATAGCTGGGCGAGTATCGCCGTGTCTCTTTTATTTACACGGGAGTGCGTATCTTTTGTTCGTGTTTAGTTTATAGCCAATAGTTCATTTTATAGCTTAGTAGCTCGCGGTGAGACCAATGCCTTAGGTATTTGAAGCTAAAAACTTAAGTTTCTTACCTTCCATTCATCATCATCATCGTCTTCTTCGGGGGGTTGCTCCTGCGTGATGATTCCATTCACTTGTGCGTTGGCTTCTTTAGGTTCCTCTGGTTCCACCAGTTTCATCAACTAGAAAGAAATACAAAGTTTTAATAATTCTATTCTTCGATAATCTTTCGATGTATCTATAAATACATTCAAGGTAAAATCTAGTTTACTCAGTCAATGTTATCTACAAGGAAATGATTTTCTTTGAAATCACTTTCAGAGACGAAAAATAGTACCATCATTGTGAACTAGATTGAGAGATTATTTTTGCATTTCACACAATAGTCTATAAGCATAGCCATGACCTAGAATCCTAGATGCTAAATGCTTAACAGCATTTATAATAACACAACACTATTGTAGTGGGTAATATTCGCAATTTAATTTAAATTGCAAAATTGAAATGTAATTTCATTTTAAACATGCTAGCTAACTTTAACTTACGTTTACACATATTTTGGCCACGAGTCAAGTTATTTCGAAAACAAAAGCATGTATACTTGGTTCTTGAGGAAATACAGATATAGGTCTAACCCTGAGCCTATCCACTGATAAGCTTTATTTGGCTGTGGCTACATGCTGTCACTCTTATTTTACATAACAATAGAGTCTGTTGGTGCATTCCACGAAAAAGTCCACCATTGTCCCGTACGAACACGGTTTTTCTCAAAATTGTGGATTTATCGAAGTTCTCTTTCTTGACCAGAGGAGTCAAAAATTTCTCAAAAATATATATAATAACTAATAACTCGGGAGAAAACTTTAATTATCGGAATATACACGAGTTTGTACGGGACAGCCCATGGAATGCTCCTGTTGCAAAAATCCAAGAATCTGAGTGGATATTATTTTGTGAAGGAATCAATCCCTTAATCAGGATTTCTATGTATCAGCCAAAGTCTAGGAGCAATATCTTTGGATTGATATCGAGAGAGGTTGAATGAGGGTTTTCGATATTTTTCTGCCATCAGGTGGCTGCCTCATGACGTAGGCATGAGGTCCAAACAGCTGTCAGCTTCATACTATAAATTGGTACTGAACTTAAAATATCGAAATTCTATTGTACTTTGTATTTGGAAGTTTATTGATATTGTAATGGTTTAAGAGTAGTAAACGATCGCCGCACTGAAGATTGAGCTCTAAAGCAGGGGCGCAAAGTCACTGGTATTAGAGAAAATTACCAGAACTCGTTCTGAACTGTTCATTTCATGGGAATTTACTTGGAACTAATTTTTTTATTTTTTTTGGAAAACATTATTCCTAGTAGTGCTGCCATCTCACCGCTTCATAGTAGCAGAAAAAGTATCGAAAACCCTCATCGTGGCAGCATCAAAGGTGAGTTAGCTCAGTAGATGTAGTAGGAGGCTTCAGAAACAAAGGAAGTTTAATTAACACGTTCGCCCCCGGTACTGTTTCACTAAATCTTAATATCGGTGTACCGATCGAAATTTTCTTATTAGAACTCCTACGCCAGTGACACGCATGTGTGACCGAAATGATTGTACTCCTATGCCGGCGACACAACACTTGTGTCAAAAATGATCGTATTTCGATGCGACTGACACATGAGGAAGAACTTGATTTATGCTAGTGGCACTAGAGTACGGTAATTTTGATTACGCATGTGACTGTGGCACTGGCATAGGAATCAGATTTTGTTGATCACACAGGCTGTCACCGGCGTCGAACGTGCTAAACACTGACCTCTAGCATCTCATCATTGAGCGAATTCAGCAAGCACCCCAAGAACTCCTCGGCGTCTTCCTGCCGGCCCTCCTGCGAGCCCGGGAAGGGCCGCAAAGCCCTGAGCACCCGGAGGCCCGCGGCGCCGTCGAGCGGCGGCCCGGCCGGCACCGGCGGCGCGCCCGGGCATTTCTCAGAGTGTAAACGGACATCTCATTCATCTGGTCACGTTTTTTTGGAAGTGGCTGAATAATTTGAGGTTGGCTTTGGTTGTCTTATAGAGAAATGGGTGCTGTATCTGAAGACCGAAAATGATACCAAAAGTTGTAGCCACTTCCAAAAAAACGTGACCAGATGAATGAGATGTCCATTTAAGCTCTGAGAAATACCCGCCCGGCTCTACGCGGCCGCGGGCGCCACGGCCCAGCGCCAAACACTGACCTCTAGCATCTCATCGTTGAGCGAATTCAGCAAGCACCCCAAGAACTCAGTGGCATAAGAATAAGGTTACTCTGATCATGTATCTTTGTCACTGGCATAGGGAATCAGATTTTGTTGGTCACACACGCTGTCACCGGAACGTGTTAAACTTACCTCTAGCATCTCATCATTGAGCGAATTCAGCAAGCACCCCAAGAACTCTTCTGCGTCTTCCTGGCGGCCCTCCTGTGAGCCCGGGAAGGGCCGTAAAGCCCTGAGCACCCGGAGGCCCGCGGCGCCGTCGAGCGGCGGCCCGGCCGGCACCGGCTCCACTGTTTTTGATCACAGACGCTTGTGTTACTGGCGTCGAATGTGTTAAACACTGACCTCTAGCATCTCATCGTTGAGCGAATTCAGCAAGCACCCCAAGAACTCCTCGGCGTCTTCCTGCCGGCCCTCCTGTGAGCCCGGGAAGGGCCGTAAAGCCCTGAGCACCCGGAGGCCCGCGGCTCCGTCGAGCGGCGGCCCGGCCGGCACCGGCGGCGCGCCCGGCTCGACTGTTTTTGATCACAGACGCTTGTGTTACTGGCGTCGAACGTGTTAAACACTGACCTCTAGCATCTCATCATTGAGCGAATTCAGCAAGCACCCCAAGAACTCTTCAGCGTCTTCCTGGCGGCCCTCCTGCGAGCCCGGGAAGGGCCGCAAAGCCCTGAGCACCCGCAGGCCCGCGGCGCCGTCGAGCGGCGGCCCGGCCGGCACCGGCGGCGCGCCAAACACTGACCTCTAGCATCTCATCGTTGAGCGAATTCAGCAAGCACCCCAAGAACTCCTCGGCGTCTTCCTGGCGGCCCTCCTGTGAGCCCGGGAAGGGCCGTAAAGCCCTGAGCACGCGGAGACCGACTCCCAAACACTGACCTCTAGCATCTCATCATTGAGCGAATTCAGCAAGCACCCCAAGAACTCTTCTGCGTCTTCCTGGCGGCCCTCCTGTGAGCCCGGGAAGGGCCGTAAAGCCCTGAGCACCCGGATGCCCGCGGCGCCGTCGAGCGGCGGCCCGGCCGGCACACCGGCGTCGAACGTATTAAACACTGACCTCTAGCATCTCATCGTTGAGCGAATTCAGCAAGCACCCCAAGAACTCTTCAGCGTCTTCCTGGCGGCCCTCCTGCGAGCCCGGGAAGGGCCGTAAAGCCCTGAGTACCCGGAGACCCGCGGCGCCGTCGAGCGGCGGCCCGGCCGGCACCGGCGGCGCGCCCGGCTCCACTGTTTTTGATTACAGACGCTTGTGTTACTGGCGTCGAATGTGTTAAACACTGACCTCTAGCATCTCATCATTAAGCGAATTCAGCAAGCACCCCAAGAACTCGGCGTCTTCCTGCCGGCCCTCCTGTGAGCCCGGGAAGGGCCGTAAAGCCCTGAGCACGCGGAGACCGACTCCCAAACACTGACCTCTAGCATCTCATCGTTGAGCGAATTCAGCAAGCACCCCAAGAACTCTTCTGCGTCTTCCTGCCGGCCCTCCTGCGAGCCCGGGAAGGGCCGCAGAGCGCGCAGCACGCGGAGGCCGGCGATTTAAAGGATTAAACACTTACTTCTAGCATCTCATCGTTGAGCGAATTCAGCAAGCACCCCAAGAACTCCTCGGCGTCCTCCTGCCGGCCCTCCTGCGAGCCCGGGAAGGGCCGTAAAGCCCTGAGCACGCGGAGACCGACTCCCAAACACTTACCTCTAGCATCTCATCGTTGAGCGAATTCAGCAAGCACCCCAAGAACTCTTCGGCGTCTTCCTGCCGGCCCTCCTGCGAGCCCGGGAAGGGCCGTAAAGCCCTGAGCACGCGGAGACCGACTCCCAAACACTGACCTCTAGCATCTCATCGTTGAGCGAATTCAGCAAGCACCCCAAGAACTCTTCTGCGTCTTCCTGCCGGCCCTCCTGCGAGCCCGGGAAGGGCCGCAGAGCGCGCAGCACGCGGAGGCCGGCGATTTAAAGGATTAAACACTTACTTCTAGCATCTCATCGTTGAGCGAATTCAGCAAGCACCCCAAGAACTCCTCGGCGTCCTCCTGCCGGCCCTCCTGCGAGCCCGGGAAGGGCCGTAAAGCCCTGAGCACGCGGAGACCGACTCCCAAACACTTACCTCTAGCATCTCATCGTTGAGCGAATTCAGCAAGCACCCCAAGAACTCTTCGGCGTCTTCCTGGCGGCCCTCCTGCGAGCCCGGGAAGGGCCGCAAAGCCCTGAGCACCCGGAGACCCGCGGCGCCGTCGAGCGGCGGCCCGGCCGGCACCGGCGGCGCGCCCGGCTCCACTGTTTTTGATCACACACGCTTGTGTTACTGGCATCGAATGTGTTAAACACTGACCTCTAGCATCTCATCGTTGAGCGAATTCAGCAAGCACCCCAAGAACTCCTCGGCGTCCTCCTGGCGGCCCTCCTGAGAGCCCGGGGAGGGCCGCAGAGCGCGCAGCACGCGGAGGCCGGCGATTTAAAGGAAGTTTAATTAAACACTGACCTCTAGCATCTCATCGTTGAGCGAATTCAGCAAGCACCCCAGGAACTCCTCGGCGTCCTCCTGCCGGCCCTCCTGCGAGCCCGGGAAGGGCCGTAAAGCCCTGAGCACCCGGAGACCGACTCCCAAACACTGACCTCTAGCATCTCATCGTTGAGCGAATTCAGCAAGCACCCCAAGAACTCCTCAGCGTCTTCCTGCCGGCCCTCCTGCGAGCCCGGGAAGGGCCGCAAAGCCCTGAGCACCCGGAGGCCCGCGGCGCCGTCGAGCGGCGGCCCGGCCGGCACCGGCGGAGCGCCCGGCTCGACGCGGCCGCGGGCGCCACGGCCCAGGGCTAGGGGGCTGAACTCGTAGCATAGCTCCACCCTGGGAACAACGAGTTATTTTAATATTATGTACTGCGACCATATATAACGTGGACGTCTAATGCTAGCTCAAAAATGCCCCCAAACACAATTGTTCAATTGTGCCAAGATGGGCAGGACATAGCGCTTTTCTTAACACCACGCATATTTCGGCGCAACATCTTTGACAAATGTTTATAGAATATAGCCAATCAAAACTTTGATGGACCAATCACAACTATTTTTAAATGGAGGTTTAAGTTTTTATAGGTTGACATTGAAATCCTTTACCGTGATGCATTGAAGAGGGGGTGACACTTGTCAACTATAATTCAGGACCGTTTTTGAAAGGCAATTTAGTATGGCGTGCGGCTTCCATGTTTTATTTGTTCGTAGATTATGTACATTAAACAGACATCAATCGATACTTGTAGAAACAATAACGGCTGTAGGTAATCGAAGTAAAACAAAATTTTATCATTATAAATCGCTTCCTAAAACAGAATCTGGTTGTCACGTGACAAGCATTGCCGAGTTAGTGTTAAAATATTTGTGTATTAATCTAAGGTTTTTCAGTTCGAATTAAAAAATACTTATATTGATTTAAACTTTCACGATTATCACTCATATTTTAAAGACAAACGGGTCTTAATCGCGTAAACTTACGTTTAATTATATCCTGACGTTTCGGGCATGACGTTACACCCGTGGTCGCAGGCAGACTCGTATTAAACGTAAGTTTACGCGATTAAGACCCGTTTGTCTTTAAAATATAAAAAATACTTATTTTTTATTTATTTAATTTTATAATAATAAAGATATATAATATTTTCTTCGGTTACCGCGAGGATTACACATGAAATAAAACTATGAAAACGGATAAACTCGCGTATATTAACTAATTTTAACTTCATTCCGACGTTTCGAACACTTTACAGGGTTCGTGGTCTACGGATGAGGCATAAAGATATACTTTTGGAATTAATATTTTTGACCCTGGCAATGTGCAAATTCAATTAGGATCAATTTGAGTGTCAATTATTTAATATTTGAACTCTTATCTGATTTGGTAGTTACGCGGTATTGCACTACCCAGAGATGGGCATTAATCGATTATTTTTTTAATCAACTAACTAATCGACTAAAGAATTAATCGTCACAAATTAATCGCGATTAATTTAATTGAGATTAACTTAATCGTCGCAGAATTGGATTAACGATTAATGAATCGTCATTTTAATCGACTAAATTACTCGATTAAGAATTTTTCAACACAGTGCATAAATGAAATAATGTATTATCGTTCAACATCCTTTGACGCCACTTGTCAAAAACTGACGAATCCTTTGACATATTATTTACCAAAGGTAACCGCGATTATGAAATACTCGCAGAAAGTCCTAGGTATTGTTATACATCGCTTCAGGTATAAGTCTGTTAGCGTAATCTGAATTTACGACTCACAAAAAATTCTGATATTAATCGAAAAAAAATAATCTAATTAATCAATCGATTATGGATTTAATCGCTCGTATTTAATCGTCGATTAATTTAATCGTGATTAAATTAGTCGAACAAGAACGATTAAGATTATTAATCGTCAAATTTAATCATTAATCGATTACTTTTAAGTTAATCTTAATTGTTAATCGTTAGTCGATTACATTTTGCCCATCACTGGCACTACCCTACGATATATTTAGCATTTTTACGTATTGCTTATTGTTAACTTTAAAAATAACTGACTGATCTAGGCTGTCAATTTAGCATGAATAAATGAGCCACATAACGTAACATGTGGCTAACTACATATAATTGCAAACAAATTCTCTAAATATTCTTGATTTTATTTGATTGGCTATTAAATCTCGACTTTTTTGTATGAAATTTTAATTTCATCAAAATCATCGCGGCCCCAAAATTCATTTATATTAATTGGGGGTTTCCTTCTGTACTTGCAACTTAAAAACATATTTCTGGCTTTTTTATTAGTGTTTTCTTTATCATTCCACATTTTATAAAGATATGTTAATCATACAAAACACTGGTTCAGTTCCAAAACCACTGTTGGATATTTCATTCATCATCTTTGCATGATACACTCGAACTTGCAATACACTACAGAGATATATTTTGTAGGACTCTATTATAATGCAAGTAAGGTCAAAAAGTGGTTCAATCTCTTTTTAGATAGAAAAATAAGGTGTAAAATAATAATAACGGTGTAAATTACGAATTTTAGTTTCTTTTTTTTTATGTAATAAATCTCGTATTTAATCCTAAGCTTTAGATTGGGTGTTAGCATTATACAATTATAAACAATCTGTTACAAAGTAACACTATCTGCGAGATTCTTATCAGCTACAAATTGTTTCCTGACTTATATCATAGTAACCATTCTTATGCAAGGCTATTTGTTATCTCTCTAGTAGTTAAGTTTACTCAGTAAGTTTTGTCGACAAGAAATGATTTTGGTAAATCATTTTCAGAGACGAAAAATAGTACCATCATAGTAAACTTTCGAAAATATAAACAACTGGGCAAATACGCTATAATTTAGCGTTGCATATTAAAATCAAAAGTGGCATATCGTCACTACTGTCAAACTCGTACACTATAATTATGATGGAAAAAAACTCCATGATGAAATAGTACATTTATTACTATAGAGGCCGGGACGAAAGGGGTTGCCGGCCGAAGACATAATATACAGGGTGGCCCATTCAAATCAGTCAGTATGGAAAAGTCCGAAACTATAAGACATAAGAAGATTTGTTCTTAGGAACCATGTCACCGATTTTGATAAAAAGAAAAACTGCATTCATGCATTTGAAAAAAACACTGTACCCAGCCAGGGAATCGAACCCGGTTGTTTTGAAAAAAATAACTTACACTGTTTCTATTCAGATATCGTTTGTCCAAGTTTTAAGCAGTAAATGTCTCTAAGAATCATGATGTCTAAAATGAATGGAATTCATTATTTTCACGTACTTAAATTTATTTTACTAGGTGTTTATTGTGTAAATCTTAAGAAAAAAAGTTTTTTTTTGTCATATTTAGCAACGCAGTTTTTCTTTTTATCAAAATCGGTGACATGGTTCCTAAGAACAAATCTTCGTATGTCTTATAGTTTCAGACTTTCCCATACTGACCGATTTGAATGGGCCACCCTGTAGACTAGGTCTGAGACGGGCAACCCCATATTTCCGGTAGAGGTGCTTTACTCCAACATGCAATGAAATAAACAACAAATCATCAGTTATTTTTTTGATTGTGGATGGAATTAAAATAGAGCACTTTGCCGGCCTTGGCTTTCAAGATTTGTTTTAAATTCCATTAACAACCTCTTGTCCTAGTCGCACCTGAAATGTGCCACAAATGTGCTTCACAGCCTATTATAAGGAACATAACAACAATATTTCATTGCATGTTTGAGATAAATCGACGACAACGACGTATAAGGTGCAATCTGCGATTTTTTTTCATAGCAGATTCAACCCTACAAATAGTGCTATCTACGATGACAAAACAACCGCAGATTGCACTTTATACGTTGTTGTCGTCGAAATATTGAATTAACTTACATGGAGTCAATGACAGGCGTGCTCGACTTCCCCCGTCGAGTCTGGTAAGGCAGGGCTTTCAGCATATTGTAGAAGGGTGGGCATGCGATCAATGCTTGTAGAATGGAGTTAACGTAGCAGTAGTTGGAGCGATTCGTCAGACCGCGTGGCAGAAGCGTCACAGGTTTGTTGTCGAGTTGGTATTTCGACAGGAATTCTGGAATTAAAAAGTATATTAGAGATAACGATTCCCATAATAGTAATATGCAGCGAAAGTACTGGGTCTCGTTTTATAGTTACATTTTACAATTTCGCTGTTTGCCTCTCTAACGCACGCATATATTGGCTGGAAAGAGAGGCAAACAGCAAAATTGTAAATTGTAACTTTATAAAACGCGACCCTGGCAGTAGGTTTGTAGGTATACTCTTGGGTCGACTCATTCGTTTTTCGTCATGTTCCTAAATTTGTCCGATTCTGCTTTCGTCACCCATTCTTCATTCGTCAAGTTAGTCTGCAGTCATTGTCGTCTTTGACCATAATAAGTTGTTGACCTTTTTCTTATTTCGACTGAATCGTTTTTTGTCGTTTCGTATTTGGTCATATTCTAAGTTGGTACCGACTTAAGACCATGAAAATATACGAAAGACATAGATTTAACAGCAAACATGCCGAAAGAAAATTATGACGAGTTAAGAACGAGACGGATTAAGATAAAGACGAACAACAAATTTGACCGAAGATGAGAAAGACCATCGACGATCGTGACGAATAAAGAATGGGTGACGAAAGCAGAATCGGACAAATTTAGGAACGTGACGAAAAACGAACGAGACGACCCAAGAGTATACCGGTTTGTAAATTATGTGTGGAATGGTTAAGTCGAATTAAATAACACGCGACGTACCGAAACACTCTAAAAAGCCGTCACCATGAAAATATGATATGACGGGATACGTCAAAATGTTATTCATGTATAGTATAAACGGCTTAAATGTATGAGACATATCTCAGCCTTTTTAAAAACATGTCCCATTTTGTCGAACTCGATTTCCATAATGTTTAGATACGAGTATATAATTCATCTAAAGGTAGCGTCAATTCCGTCTTTAAGGCAAGCGACAAAGTGGGACCCGACTCGCATATTGTCGATATTTACCTCCCATCCTGTAAGAGTTCGGGTCATCAGCGAACGGAGAAGGTTGCACAGGCAACGCTGGCGTTGGGTCCTTCTGAATCGGAACCTCTCGCACCTCGGGAGCAGGTTGGCTCGGAGACGCCGGCTTCGTCGCAGCCGGAGTTATACTGACTGCGTTCACGGACGTTTTCTCAGAGTAGGAGATAGCTGTGGGAGCAGGGCGGGGGAGAGGAGAACTCTTATCTGGAGCGGTTATTTGAGAAGGGGACGCGTCAAAAGGAGGCACTTTGGCTACTGGCTTTTGTATGCTCGCAGTCGTTGGCGGGGATACTGTAGTTGGACTAATGGGCTCTTCGACAGGCAAAGGAGCCGGTGCGGTCACGGTGACCGCTGCAGTTTTGCTCGAGAATAAACTCGCCCAGGATTTTCCGGGAGCCGGTTGCGGTTGGGGCTGCACCACGGGTGGTGGCAAATCTCCACGGTTCCTTGGAGTCGGCGGTGGAGGGAAATCAGAAGCGGTTGGCGCTGGCGGAGGCGGCTGAGGCACTGGAGGCGGTTCAGGCGCGGCTGATTTCCGCGAGTGTCCGAATGGAGATTTGTTTGTCACGATCAGCGGTGGCCCTTGCGAATGAAGCGTGATCGAAATCGGCATAGGCGCCTTGCTAGGCGGTAGCGGTGGATCTCGTTTAGGATGCTCGACGGGCACAGGGATTGGCACTTCAGCAGTTTCGCTCGTTGGTGACCTGTTAGCCACGTTGTCCCTCTTCTGTCTATTACCGAAAGGTGCTTTAGGAGTCGAAACCGCCTGTTGGACCGGCACGGCCGTTTGAGGAACGAGCGGTTTAGCTGGCTGCTTGCCTCCTGAGAACGGAGCCGCTGGGCCTTTGGTAGTCTTATTAACAACTGGAGGCATTTGTTGCTTATTTGCAGTGGGGACTTGATTCACAGGGGCCATAGGAGGGAAAGCTTTAGCTGCAGGAATCTGATTTACTTCAGGAGCTTTTTCGTTTGCTACCCATGCAGGTTTCACTGTTTCGACTTTAGGAGTAGGCGAAGCCTTGTCACTGGGAGGTTTTTGTTCTATAGGTCGCTCTTGCTTTGGGCTGCCTGGGCCCTTGATAGTCAGATCTTTGATAGGCAACGATTCCGCAGCCGAAGCAGTGGCCGGCGGAGTCTTCTGTTCTTGACTCTTTTCAGGTGGAGTGTAAGATTTCTGATTGTGCGATTGTACAACGAAGTTTTTAGCGTGCACGTTGAACTGATGTGGAGCGGATTGATGCGGTGGTTGCGGCTGTATAGGTATCGGCGGTGGATGTGGAGGTGGCGGGAGATACATCGGGGGCATGTATTCTACGCCTCCATCTACAGGGGGTCCGTATGGTGGCGCGTAGTGTGCGCCAGCGTAATAGGCATCGACAGCTTCCTGTTCCATAACGACTTCTTGCTGGTATTCATCAGGTTTATCGCCTTCGCCTTCAACTGGTATTTGATACTCTTGGTAGTAAGGTGGGTACGGGTAAGGTCCATAGACTAGTGGTTGGTAGACAGGTAGGTGGTACAACGGGGCCCCTTGGGCTTGGGCTGCAGGGTAGTATTGGGGGTATTGGACGTAATATGGGGGTGGTTGGGGCGGTGGAGGGGAGGGGTTGCGCTTGCCGCGGCGGTCGCGGCGGTGGTTGCGCGGTGGGCGGTCAACTTGTGGTGGGGGTGCGTATTGTGGTTGGGGTGGCTGATAGTACTGTCCCATGTAGCCGTGAACGTTTACGTTAGCGGTGACCTGTGGACAATATACTATTATTTTTAACCACTAATAACTAATTTAATTCAAAGCCCTATTTAGACGGTGCCACTACTTACAGGCAATTTTACTTTGTATCCTGATTAAAAATAAAATAGCATGCCAGTTCTTGTACACCCTAAATTGGCCTTGTTATTAAAAATTCAAAATACAATTCTTAATTCGTAGTTATGTTTAATGAATGATAATTGTTTGTTGATTAATTATACAGTCCACGCTCTGTGTCATCCTTTCAACAGCTAATGTCTAAGGTCAAAGGGTCGAGTCATAAGTGAACTTTCTAGGTATTAACATAAGTCTACATATTTAATTAAATTAAACACTAAAAAGTTTATTTTTACTTTCATAACGTGAACATAATATGTGTACTTGTATGTAAAAACGCACGCTAATCAGCTGACAAGTATGTACATAGTTGTATCTTGTACCTTAGGCACTGGTCTCACCGCGATCTGTGATAGGTGGGCGAGTATCGCCGTGTCTCTTTTATTTACACGGGAGTGCGTATCTTTTGTTCGTGTTTATAGCCGAAAGTTCATAGATTAGTAGCTCGCGGTGAGACCAGTGCCTTAGATACCCCTTTTTCACAAACGTCTCCCAAAGGCACACCGGATGCGTATGCAGAACGTGCGTGTGCGCGGCGTGCGTGTTGTAGTTTATGAAAATGTTATATTAGATAACATATTGAGATAGATATAAGAACGGAGTGTCAATGTCATTTGAAAAGAAAATAAAGTTTTGAAAGATGGCAGATGTCACTAAGTCATCTGTCAAAAATAGTCTCACGGTGATTTCAAATCGAGTGGGTGGGGGCACTCCTAAAGCGATATCATAGTTACCCATAGGTATCACAATTCTAGTCACCATGACATTTCAAAAATACGAACTCAAGGGAAATTACGGTGAGAATGAAATTCAAAAATCGCACCCCTGGTCTCTCGTACTCATGGATTCTAGCTACACACACCTGGCTGACGTAGACGTTTGGCGGCGCCACGGGCCACTGCTGGGGGTAGGCGGGCGGCGGCTGCGCGTACGGCGGCGGCGCGTGCGGCGCGCGCTGCGGCGAGTGGGGCGCCATGTCGCACTCGCCGCCCGACAGGCTGTCCAGGCTGCTCGACACGGTGCGAGGGCCCAAGGTCGACGACGAACACGAGGACAGATCTGTTGAGGGCGGTACCGGTGTCATTTTCCGGGCTCTGCTGATGAGACACACCTGGCTCACGTAGACGTTACACGGTGCGAGGGCCCAAGGGACAGATCTGTTGTGGACGGTACCGGTGTCATTTTCCGGGCTCTGCTGATGAGACACACACCTGGCTCACGTAGACGTTACACGGTGCGAGGGCCCAAGGTCGACGACGAACACGAGGACAGATCTGTTGAGGGCGGCACCGGTGTCATTTTCCGGGCTCTGCTGTAAGACACACACCTGGCTCACGTAGACGTTACACGGTGCGAGGGCCCAAGGTCGACGACGAACACGAGGACAGATCTGTTGAGGGCGGTACCGGTGTCATTTTCCGGGCTCTGCTGATGAGACACACCTAGCTCACGTAGACGTTACACGGTGCGAGGGCCCAAGGTCGACGACGAACACGAGGACAGATCTGTTGAGGACGGTACCGGTGTCATATTCCGGGCTCTGCTGTAAGACACACCTGGCTCACGTAGACGTTACACGGTGCGAGGGCCCAAGGTCGACGACGAACACGAGGACAGATCTGTTGAGGGCGGTACCGGTGTCATTTGCCGGGCTCTACTGTAAGACACACACCTGGCTCACGTAGACGTTACACGGTGCGAGGACAAATCTATTCAGGACGGTACCGGTGTCATTTTCCGGGCTCTGCTGATGAGACACACCTGGCTCACGTAGACGTTACACGGTGCGAGGGCCCAAGGTCGACGACGAACACGAGGACAGATCTGTTGAGGGCGGTACCGGTGTCATTTGCCGGGCTCTGCTGTAAGACACACACCTGGCTCACGTAGATGTTACACGGTGCGAGGGCCCAAGGTCGACGACGAACACGAGGACAGATCTGTTGAGGGCGGTACCGGTGTCATTTGCCGGGCTCTACTGTAAGACACACACCTGGCTCACGTAGACGTTACACGGTGCGAGGACAAATCTATTCAGGACGGTACCGGTGTCATTTTCCGGGCTCTGCTGATGAGACACACCTGGCTCACGTAGACGTTACACGGTGCGAGGGCCCAAGGGACAGATCTGTTGTGGACGGTACCGGTGTCATTTTCCGGGCTCTGCTGTAAGACACACACCTGGCTCACGTAGACGTTACACGGTGCGAGGGCCCAAGGGACAGATCTGTTGTGGACGGTACCGGTGTCATGTTCCGGGCTTTGCTGTAAGACACACACCTGGCTCACGTAGACGTTTGGCGGCGCCACGGGCCACTGCTGGGGGTAGGCGGGCGGCGGCTGCGCGTACGGCGGCGGCGCGTGCGGCGCGCGCTGCGGCGAGTGGGGCGCCATGTCGCACTCGCCGCCCGACAGGCTGTCCAGGCTGCTCGACACGGTGCGAGGGCCCAAGGTCGACGACGAACACGAGGACAGATCTGTTGAGGACGGTACCGGTGTCATATTCCGGGCTCTGCTGAGACACACACCTGGCTCACGTAGACGTTACACGGTGCGAGGGCCCAAGGTCGACGACGAACACGAGGACAGATCTGTTGAGGACGGTACCGGTGTCATGTTCCGGGCTCTGCTGAGACACACACCTGGCTCACGTAGACGTTACACGGTGCGAGGGCCCAAGGGACAGATCTGTTGTGGACGGTACCGGTGTCATTTGCCGGACTCTGCTGTAAGACACACACCTGGCTCACGTAGACGTTACACGGTGCGAGGGCCCAAGGGACAGATCTGTTGTGGACGGTACCGGTGTCATTTGCCGGGCTCTGCTGTAAGACACACACCTGGCTCACGTAGACGTTTGGCGGCGCCACGGGCCACTGCTGGGGGTAGGCGGGCGGCGGCTGCGCGTACGGCGGCGGCGCGTGCGGCGCGCGCTGCGGCGAGTGGGGCGCCATGTCGCACTCGCCGCCCGACAGGCTGTCCAGGCTGCTCGACACGGTGCGAGGGCCCAAGGTCGACGACGAACACGAGGACAGATCTGGTGAGGGCGGTACCGGTGTCATTACAGTTTAGGAACATTTAGCATGCCAGGGTGCTTAACCAAGTTGCCACTCGCTAAGGCCCTGGTTTTTCTGGCCTGCGACCGACGTGTGTCCGCCGCCGACGACGTTCGAATGTTTTGTTCGCGAATGTTTGAGAGTGGTTTCTCTGGAACGTAACCGACGACGTGTCGGAGAAACAACCCTCAAACATTCGCGAACAAAACATCCGAACGTCGTCGGCGGCGGTCACGCGTCGGTCACCGGTCGCCGGCCAGAAAAACCAGGGCCTAACGCTTAGTAGCGTATAGTAGTTTTCCCTCTGTCACTCTTTTATATTAGTGCGACAAAGACCAGTTAGCTGCCTTTCGTTTACGATTAACGATTAAGCGTTAGCGATTGGCAACTTGTCTTAGCACCCAGCTGAACCAACTTTTTCTGTCTGTTATTGCCGTGGTTACGGTCTCCTGAGTGATGCTAGTTTTATGCAAAATTATGTTACTTAAATTATAGAATTACCGTCAAGCTCTTGTCATAAAACTGTGGCGTGCAAAATAGATTAACAGTACGCGTGACTTGGAAGCGGTGTGCCATCTACATTTCTGAAGGTGCAAGCAGACCAAAAGAGCATTCGCTGTTCTAATCCCCTACTCTACGAAATTCGATCATTACACGAAACGTGATTCGTTGATTTCGTTAGAGTGGGGGATAGAACAGCGAATGGTCTTTTGGTCTGCATGCACCTTTACGCAACAACACTCGCACGCCACGCACACTCGCAGTGTGGCTCAGCCTTAAGATTTTATTGAAAGGTTCAGTAATAAGGTGACAGCACGTAATGTATTTAGCTACGAACAAATAAAACATGGAAGCCGCACGCCATATTAAATTGCCTTTCAAAAACGGTCCTGAATTTTAGTTGACAAGTGTCACCCCCTTTTTAAAGCATCACGGTAATGAATTTCAATATCAACCTATAAGAACTTAAACCGCCATTTAAAAATAGTTGTGATTGGTCCATCAGTTTTGATTGGCTATATTCTATAAACATTTGTCAAAGTTGTTGCGCCGAAATATGCGCAGTGTTAAGAAAAGCGCCGTCTTGCCCGTCTTGGCACAATTGAAGAATTGCTTTTGGGGGCATATTTGAGCTGACATGAACCAGTTGTCGCACCAATCATGTGCTAGCACTACAGTGCCTGCCTGGTGGTAAAATGCTATGGCAGTCTGTGTACGTAATCATTAATCATACCTTAATTATTTCTGTCTACGGTTAATTGGATATAATACGAAGGTCGTGTTAACAAATTGATTTGAAAAGTCGTCCGTTAGATAATGAACACCCACGTCGTTTTATGACCTATGACGTCAATGTTTCTATTTTTGCAAGATTAGGCATCAAGTGTATAACTTTTAAAATATGAAACCAGATCGACTGCATTTAGAACACTAGAAATATTCGGTAGCCGTGTCTAATTAAGACAGTAGAGGTTTTATTTGGTAGACTCGTCGCAATATTTTCTCAACCGTCAATTCGTGGAAACGTCACCTTTCTTACACTCTAAATACGGGTGTTTTTTCATGAAATGAGTGTTGCAGATACCAGATCGAGGTAAGTATAGCGACGACATACAGACAAGGTTACTGTAATATAGGAAGACTCAAAATAACCTGCATTACTTAATTTTGTATGTGTCTGTCGTAAAGAAAAAAAAACAAAAAAAACATGGTTTACTTATCAAATTTAATAACAAAATGAGAGGGTGTCTCATAGAAAATTTAAACCGGGAGAGCAAAGAGCTCCTTTATTGGTTCGAACATCTTACAAAATGGATGTAGGTATTTTTGCAAAAAGGAACCAATCCACACGATTCTAATATTGTAAAAATTTACTTTTTTGTTTTGAGTCTAGGTGTTAATTAGAACGAAAAATTCTTGTGGGTTGGTTCCTTTTTGCATAAATACGTCCAATTGCAAAAATAAGAACCGCACTAATCCACATTACAGTGAACCCCCAAAAAATAAATGATTTACACTATTGATTGACAAATGCTATTATTCTATAAGTGATTATTTAAATGATAATTTATAAATGTTGACTGACCAATAATTTATGTTTCTTTATCCATTGTTAATAATTTATAATTTTAAAACGTGACATTTACTAATAATTTATTTCTTACTAATTTGTATTATTGATTGTATTGATTATCTACATAATGATTGTTGTAACTAGTTGTTGTACACCTCTGGGTAAAGCATAGCAGAACTTCTGAAATTCTTGTCCATCCACATACTGTAAATACCTATGTTTACAAATAAACGCTTTGATTGATTGATTGATTGAATGAACTTACCTATAGCAGGCTCGGTCCAACCGTAGCTCGACGCTGCCTCCGTCTTCCGGAATAGTGCACACTGCAAACTGCTCAGCTCCGCTTCTTTCACATCTGACAAGTCTAGGAACTCATATTCCTGAAACACGTCACAAATGTAAAGCTACATGTCTTCACAAGCTGCTGGTCTACTGCCGCGAACTTCGAAATTAGAAAATTTCGAGCGTTTATGGGTCTTCCTTTCGTTGTCTTGTTTCATACGACTCTGTCACGCTTTTAGTTGCTGTATTGACTCAGTATTTAAAAAATCCGGTGCAGTTGTATTTCTTTTTGACGCTAGATTTTAACCTTCAGTACCGTTTGGTAGCCAGATTTGGTAGCTGGCTGCCAAATGGGAAATATGGTTTCCTGCCTGGTAGCCAGTTATGAAATGGGACTAACTGTCCCATCTCGCAGCTGGATTTGGTACAAAACTGGTTACAAATCGGTAATGATAAGTCCCGTTTTTGAGCCAGTTACCTATTGGGATTTTATTCCCATTTCGAAGCTGGTTACGAAAATTTTGCTACCAAACGGCACTAAAGGGATTTTAATCCATACATGATAAATTGAAAACAAAAAATCACCACTCCATCACGTTTTTTAGGGACACAAAATGAGACAACGAAAATAATTTTGCCCTTATCTCTGTCACTCTAATGACGCTTTCGGTCGAGTGATAGAGACAAATCCTCGTAATTTACGCATTTCAAAGTTCGCAGAAGGGCCGCTGGTTAGCAGATTTACCCCCTTATTCATAAATGTCTCCTAACTTAGCAAGTCGATACATTATTTGTCCCTTTCGGTATTATCAATGTCTGTAAGACCGAAAGGGACGAACAATACTTATTGGCAGAGTTGGGCAAATAGTGTCCTATTACTCTTTCCGATTACATACAAATATACAATAGGTACAGCTGGGTTCAAAATTGCATGGACAGTTTATGAATGAATTCATTCATAAAACGTCCATGCAATTCTGAACGCCACCGTACATTACAAAGTAAACATACAAATGTAATTGACAGGAGGAATCAGATTACTTTTAGCTCAACTGGTTATTGACAATATTGACTTGCTAAATTAGGAGAAGTTTATGAATAAGGGGGGTAGTATATAGATTTAAAAATTCATTCAAGACAGGTTTACGGACGTCCAAGTTTATCGTTCGGATAAAGGACACGTAAGTGTGTGCAATATTTATTTAATCTTTTGGAGAGCAATGACTGGTGCAATTAATGGTATGTTTAACTTAAGACCTGGGGAAAAGCCTTTCTTTTGGATAAGCAATATTGAAATCCTCAAAAACATGTGAGACGCTCCACAATTTCGAAATCTAGTGTATACTCAAATTTAGTTTATTTTTTAATGGCTTATGATTTGATCTGTTTGCTCATCTAAATAATCTTTAGCTTCTAGAATACCCTCTACGTTGAGCTTTTCATTTTTAACACCTTTAGGCTGCGTTTCCACCAGAGATATGCGAGGATGTGTTTGCATACAAATGACACCTATTAATGACTCGAGCGAGGTGTCGGTAACTTGGTGCACACCAGTAGATACAAGAACATTATTAAATAAATGAATGAATTTTCAAATATACCTACAGCATTTGCTAAAACACGGCAGAATAGTAGAATCCACACCAATTCACAGGTTTTGCGGCCTCATACACATTCCGTAACTACCAGAAGTATTAAGCTTTTCAGACAGGGAAGACAGAATAGACAGCAGTCATACTGAAAACGATGTCTACAATAAAGTACTTGTTTCCATCATTTTACATACAATAAATATACCTATACCTGTATGTGTAGTTGCAGTTAAAGTCTAACATACCATTGCGACCAATTCAGCATAACACGCATAATATACATTTGTATTTTTTATTTTTTTATTTTACATATGTATTTATAATCATCAAATAAATTTACCTACTACTTTTCGTCTCTATTACTTGTACTTTAAGATCCAAAATCAATAAATAGGTACAACCGAAATAGTTAATTTGAAATGGTCTTACGCCACAATCAAGTCGAGTGTACATATTTTTGGAAATAGAGACCTCAACTGTTAATTTATTCAATGTATTTAACAGTTAATACTGAAGACTTTCCACTATGTAACCGATTTAAAGTGCACTTTATATGGTGGAGGGAGAGACTCCTATATACGGATTCAACAATTTTTTTTTGTATACATACATTGACATTGACATTTCCTTTTATTTATTGATTTATTTATTATAATTTTATTGTTTCTTTACTTTTGTTTTTATATAAATTTGACATTAACTTTACTGCTAGAAACTAGAAATTAAAATTCAATGACATGCCATTAGAATCATAATTTATATTGTACGCCATATAATGGTTGATTGTGACGATCTGTACCTACTAATGACTGTAACCTTATAATTATTACTCACATTCAAACAATAAACTATTTGTATTTGTATTTGTATAGGTTCTATACTAATTTGACTTTATGGCAGGAAAATATTTTGTTTATGCACATGAAGGCAAACCAATGTACCTTTTTTCATGCAACATGCAGATCTTATCCCAATATTTGTGTACATATTTTATAATCCTCAGAACCTTCGTTTAATATCATTACTTTCATGGAATATCCGAAACGAATTCATAAGCTCCCGGATATTTTTTTAAACATAAAACAGATTTGCTGTTGACAACCAAAACTCACTATCTAAGAAGCAATTACAGTCGCCATTAGATATGTCAGAGCAGTCAAGGTGTTCACAAATATCTGAGGAAACCTCCTTATATGGTATTCTAACTTACGCCATGATAACAAGTACCCCGTTTAGATATATTTATGAACAGCGTGACAGCTCCAATATAATATGATGGCAACTGTACCTAAGGCTTGCATGATTATAAGAGCAAATCCAAGGCTTCAAAAATAAATGAGCATAGAAAGATACATATGCATCTGAGCAGATTTACCAATCAAAAACTTTTCATTTGGTTACATATTAATGTGACACATGCTCAGATTAATATGACAAGGTAATATTTACACAAATTTTTGATTGGTAAATCTATTCAGATGCATATGTACCTTTCTATGCTCAGATTGCTCATTTATTTTTGGACTCTTGGATTTGCTCCTATATTTATGAACTCGACTGTACCACAGTCTCATAAAAGATTACTCTAATAATGTTCAAGAAGTAGGCTAATAGTTTGGAATTCTTTAAACTGCCGTATGCCGTTCCACGAAAAAATCACGAAAGATCACGATATGGGGGGAGGGGTATTAAGGAGACATCACGTGTATTTTCCTACGAACAAAGTAAGAAAAATTTATGCATTAGCACTTATTCATTGTCTCCTAGCAACATAACAAGTATTGTTTGCCTCTTCTCATCTTATCAATGTTACTATAAGATGGAAGGGGACAAACAATACTTATCAGCTTTTTACGGTTAGGAGAGGTTTATGAATAAGGGGGGTTAGTTTCCCTCAAGAGTGAACAATCAAAATTTGTGTATTGAACTATACTAGTTAAAAGTACTATAAGTAGATACTGAAGGTCTCAAAAGTGCAGTAAAATTTGCACTGGTTTATTTATCTGAATATTTATTTATTCATACTACTTCAATCAAGGTACTTTATTGCATTATCTTTTCCAAGTGTGACTGCAAAGTGATTACAATGTCATGAAACTGCTGTGATGACGTTTGAAGTTGTTAGTAGTACATACAAGATAGTAGTGTGTATGTTGTACAAGACAAGGACTGTTGTCAAAGGTTGATTCATTGTAAAGATTACTATAAGAGTATGTATTGTGGCAGACGACAGTAGGATTGTTTTGTTAGCATCCTAATTACAGGAACAATTAAAAGGGAAATACTTAATATAATATGCTTCATTGAAGATCTAATAATATTATTTGGTATTTATTTACTCAAAGCATTATCATAACTATACATTTTTTATTATTGATTCAATCGGAATCAGATAAAGTCTTTAAGAAGGCTTATGGAGTCTGTAACATTCCAAGAAACTGGAAGTATCTTTAACCTCTTCAGGGTCTTAACAAACAAGTCTTAAAAATACAAAGGTGTCTTTAGGAAGAGTGAATCAATCACTGAGTACAAACTTTGGGGCCAAGAATTAGTTAGAAACTATAATAACTACTGCATTAGATAGGCTAGATAAAATAAATATCTTGAGACATCTTACACAAATCTACCTAGTCCCACAGTAAGCTCAATTAAGGTTTTTGATGTAGGACCAGGCGACGATAAATATAATAGATAGATACATAAATATACATAGACAGCCATGACCGAGGAACAAATATTTATGATAAATAATTATACAAATAGTGCCCTCACCAGCATTCGAACCCAGAACCTCTAGCTTCGTAGGCAGGGTCACCAACTAGGCAACAGGTGATAGTAGATACTTAGTACATCTCCTTGGTAATGATCTCCCGAGTAACGCTGGATTTATGCAAAATTATGTTACTTAAATTATATGCATTATTATGATCTAAATAAGCCCTTTTCTTAATGGAACACCTACAAAGTAACATAATTTTGCATTAAACCAGCGTTACTAAGGAGACCGTAACCATGGCATTAACAGACCGAAAAAAGTTGATTTACCCTTAAATGACTTGTTACCTACAATGTGCGCCTAATACACCAGTTTAATTATGATAATAAATATAATTTTTACTACTTTTATTATATTTATTTATCCTTAAATCAAAAATGTTATTGCCTATTCGATAGACCTAAATGCCTTCACCAACTTCTACAAGTATGTTTTGTCTTACAGTTTCATTTTATATTGCCTTCATAAACTAATTATGGGCCTCTGGCCCTGGGCCCATCCCATGGATGGCAAATGGGGAAAACTACATACAATTAAAATAGAACTCATGCATGATAACTTAATGAAAGGATTATGAAACTTGCCATATAAATAAATTGCTTTTCTTTACAGAAGGATACCCTACACTCTAAATTTTGTCCAAGTGTTCATGTAATTTCTCTTATAATGGGTTTATCAACCATAATCAAGTGTGTTCATTTTAGGTGGCACTAGTATCAAAGGGGAAATTGGAATTCAAGTGTAGTCTAATACACATCTTGTAAGATAATACTGTTTGATTTCTATCTAACAAAATCTAAGCACAAAGTTTACAGTTTACACAGTTACTTATGATCAACACATCAAACCCACGAAATCAAGACCTGTCCTGCAAATGAGTGGAAAACTTATTCTCACAACAGCTGTTTCTTTGCTACAAAAAGTATAAAAAAAACCACACATGTAAATTATATATTTTCATATATAAACACAGCATTTCATGTATTTAAGTGCTTTGTCGTGTGTACAAGACAGGATAAATTCATTTTACATGCAGCACAAAAAGATATTTATCATAGTGTAAATTACATTTCAAGCAGAATTTCAAGTATTATGATGTCAGTATTCAATTTGAGATATTAAAACAGCAGCTCACCAATTGTAATTATAGAAATATGAAGTGTTTGAGGTTATTTTCAACTAGTTCCTTATCAACTATACATAGCTATAGAATGTAAGCAATGAAAGTGACAGGAGGAACAATTTTTAGACATCTCATGGAAACGTTACATTTACTTTGGTTGTCTCTTCAATGCATTTTTTTACAGAAAATAAGTATACTAAGCTCAGTTGGACTGTAAGTATTTCAGTAAAGTAACCTTGAAGTTATTCGCAAAACTAAGAGATACATTGACACTTCTTCCTAAGATGAACATTGGACTTTTTTACATTCACTGCCTGTCAAATTTATAGGTTATACATAACACCTACTGATGAAACACCAATTTAAAAGCACAAATACATGATCAGAAACTGTTAAATACACTTCGCGGTGTCTCAACGTGCAAAGTAGAAGTATATTACGCAATTTTGTACCAAATAACAACAACAACAAATCTACGCACATGTGGTTTGTACTCGTGAAATAAGATGCAATAGTGAAAATGACATACCTAAAACCAATGTTTACTGAACGAACTTCCATTGCAATCCTTTCCAATTAAAGCGTGATTTTCAGCGTCTAATCGTGCCTCTTAACAACGCAAAGCTGTAAAATATGCGGAACATTTGGAGGACTATAAGATGGCGTAACAACGCTCGGGCAGTTGCCGGGCCGGGTGTCAATTATGTATTGACAAATCAACACACTGAAGATTCTTTATCACATTACTCGAAACTGGGCACCATCTATTTATGAAAACTATCACCACTTACCTTCCACGTGCCCACAATTTCTGGAAAGAGATATTTTTTCTAATGTAATGGCCAGTTTCAAAATCACCAAAACAAGAAACAAAAGCCAAACAAATTAAAGAATACATGTGGAATGAACAGTTTGCTTACCGTTTTCATCAAATCCATGGCCTTTTAGAGAACACCATTACGAATTATACCGCGGTTAATTTTGCACATGAATTTAATTTTAGTCTTGTAGACAAATCTTGGAACGGGATCTACGCTACGTCGAGTCGAGGCCATGCAGCACTCACTCAACCAACAATACTACAGAACAGGATGTGACAAAAGCCGCGCTCATTCAATTGACTAATTTTAGCCAATAGCGACGCTGGATTTCTTCCATAGACACTAAACAATCTGCAGTTTTTTTCGGCCCCATGTCAAATAAAGCATGTTATACACGTGCAAACATTACGTACTACCAACCTACAACATTACAGTTACCAAACGCTTAGTAAATATGTCAAGAGATGGCGCTATTATGAATTATGAACTTAGTTTATCTGTGTTAGTTAGTAGTATACACGGTGCTCGCGAGCATTCCGAAAGATTTTAAGTATGCATTCTAGACATCAAATTAAACAAAAAATATTATGAGACCTAATGTCAAAGTCTACAAAAAAAAATATTGTTGTCTTTTGTTTTTGACTTTTTGAATACTTTTTAACATTTCCAATACTTTTTATCATAACAACAATTTGTTAAAATTATTTTTTTTAGGGACAGGTTTTTTCGTCAAGTCTTTTCTTATGTTTTGATTGTCAGGCAAAAGGTGTGGTAATATTAGAACACATTGTGGTAGCCTTGTAATCAAAAAGAAGTTTTATGACGAGTTACGTCGAAAAACTTATTTCGAAAAAAGGTTAATTATCTCTGGAACCAAGACGAATCCAGGAAATTTTATATAACATTAAATACTCTAGGTAAATATGCTCAGGAATTCAGCAATAAAATCTTTCGGAATGCTCACGAGCACCGTGTATAATATTATATCAGCCAGTTACTGGCCTACTACCGCGAAAATCAAAGTTCGTAAATTTCGAGTTTTTTTCTCTGTCACTCAAACGAAGGTGTCATTAGAGTGAGATAGATAAATCCTCGAAAGTTACGAACTTTGATTTTCGCGGTAGGGCCGCAGTTAATCAGACAAAATTAATAGTACATTGTGCATCAAGGGAGGTAAGTACGGAATTACTAACGAGAGTGTTAGAAGCCCGACGCCGTTAGGCGGAGGGCTTTTATGACTCGAGTTAGTATTTCGCTTACCGACCGTGATGCATACAATGTTTTTCATCACACTTGCCGACAAAAAATAAGTTTTAAGACAAAATATTATTAAAATGACGTACTGACATTTCTATTACTCCCTAGGGAATTTCACTTTTCTATTACTCCCGCTACGCACGCAAGCAATGGCGCGCTTAGACAGCAAGTGTGATGAAATAGTAGCTCGCGGTGAGACCAGTGCCTTACACTAAGGCCTGGATGGTTAGCCAAATTGCCAATCGCTAACGCTTTGTAGCGTATCGAAGTTTTCCCTCTCTGTCACACTCTCATATTAGTGCGACAAAGCTGCCTTTCGTTTACGATTGACGATTAAGCGTTAGCCATTGGCAACTTGTCTAAGCACCCTGAATGACGAGCGACGAGCGTTCGGGCGAGCGAGCGGCGGGGCGGGCAGCGCTACCAATCGAGCGGCTCGGAAAGAGATTTTGGACGATGTGTACTTAGGCCACGCGCATATGTCTACATTTGTTTGAAACAAAGACGCCCAAAGTCACTCAGTTTTCACACTAATAGTTGAATCTTTCGAAACCTTTTATTTGGTTGAATTACTGACCATATTGATAGCACAAAACGTGAGTCAGCCATACCTGACCGTTTATCTCTATACAAAGACTTACTTCGATAGACTCTGCATTGTGAGGCATGAACGAATATCCTGATCACCACATATGTATAGATGCTCTTATATACTATGCGATAGTGCTGACCATTCTGCTACATCTTTTTAAATCCGAGTAAGCCCTTCAGCCAAATCCAAAAGATGGATCCGGAAATTACGTATAAGTATAATACCTCCTTCTATCCTCTCTATATAATATTTTATCTCGCGTAAATGAAGAAAAAAATGAGACTAAAATTGATAGTATGATAGCATAGTAGGTACCTATCCAAAATTGAAATGTTTCTGATCGTCTGCGGATGTTTGACTATCATTTGAATTAAAATTACTAAAACTATATAAATGACGTCTTCGCAGCCTACAGAAAATTAAATTCCGCTATGTTTGCCGCCTGTTGATTATCCAGACTTTCCAAACCCGAAGTGTTATATCGTGGACTGGACTGTAAAGGCTTAAGATATATATTTTTTCGTTTGTCGCTGTTGCTGTCACGTTCTAACTAGTATGTACTTAAGTGCAAAGACAATCACGATCAGTACAAAAATAAACCCAATTTAAATATGTAATATGTACAATAAAAACTAACTTAAAATAACAAACTAAAACTATACTAAAAACCCTGCTGCGCCACGTCTGGTCCAAAAGTCCCCATCACGCTCGCTGCGTCACCACGTTGTAGGTACAGCGATGGAGACCTGTTGGACCAGCCATAACCCAGAACGTGGGTCACCAGTCACCACCCAACTGACTGTAAGGTCAAGTAAGTGGTTATACGTATAAGCGTATAATTATATTTTAATAAATGAATAATATTACGTAACGTAATGTTATGTAATTTGCCGCGTGGTGACGGCAGTAAGAATACATTTGTCACCAACCCAACCCACGCGTGTGGATTGAAGTATCGCTGACCATTCAATTACTATGGATTGAGAATGGGCAGCAGCGTCATCATAATGGACACGGGTCCATATTGGCACTTATACAATTTTTTCTTCGAATATTTTTACTAATACCGTTTTTTACTCATAATCATCATTACTCCGAAAAATTTTTCTCATACTTTTTTTCTTACTAAAAATTATACTTCTACCTACAATGTTCATAACGATTTTTATTTCGAAATTTTATCCTTCTAAAGTCGTCAAGTAGATTAATCTATACTCATAAAGTTATTTGAAATAAATTGTTTATTTATAAACATTTTCCCATTAGGTTCACTCTGTTGTGGTATAATTCTTTTATGAATAACATAAACTATGTAGTCATAATGGGCTTTGTGCAGAAACTGTTGTGACATACTCAACTTTAGCATATTTCTTTGTGTCAGATTTCGAGTTGTTCGAATATTATTCGAGCATAATTTCGATGCTCCTATTTATGATGAGGCATAATCTGGATGTGCATAAAAAGTATCGGCATAGTTTGTTTTAGCATAACAGAGAAGGAATAATTACAACCTCTCAATATAATCGAGGTAGTAGTAATATTCTATACGTTACTTACTGTGTTACTGAGCTGAGTACTTTCTAGGTTGCTAAAAAAAAAATAACCTCTAGAATAGAAGACTAGACTTAGAATAGAAGACTAGACTTAGAATAGAAGACTAAGGCGGGAGCAAAGCTCCCGCCTTAGTCTTCTAACCTAACCTATCCGAGTCGGATCTGCCCCGGAAGGTTTTGTTCGCTCGCTTCGCTCGCTCACTGCAGAAATTTTCACCCTCACAGCAAATTCTGCCTGACGAAAAAGGCAAGTTTCGAACATGTGGCTACATGCCCAAAAAAAAATGCAAATCTAATTTCTGTCTTATAACACTCGGCGTAATTAATGATATGCCAAGATAGTTTCGGACAAAATAATATTCGAAATATTGTTATTTAAACCAAGTGATGTTTCTGTCTCATTAAGTTGATGCCAAAATAGATTATACCAAGTCTGTTATGTCCTATGCGTTTCGGACAAAAAAAGTTTAGAGGGAACCCGTTTAGTACAGTACCTACTCTGCCACAACCTGATTTGTGCAGGTAGCTAGTTTACAGTAATATTACGATTTATATTTAATTAAACAAAAATAATTCATACATAAAACCAGTACAGATAAAAATAAATACCTATAACATTAGAATATATAGCATAAAATAAGTATAGTGAAAAATTATATAAACATAAAAGTTAGTACTAAAAATATGTATGAAAAACAATATTATGAACATAAATAATTCTATGTGATGATGATTATGAACAAAGATTATTCTAAATACCGATCATTATGAAGTTAAACTGTATAAGAAAAATTTTCGGAGTTCCAATAATCTAAGTTGCAATTTTATAAATACTTTGGCGCACCCAATGGACACATTACTGCGTACTGCGATCGCCAACCCGCCTGCCCTGCTCTTGATGCTTTCACGCAGTTAGTGGCAGAGGCCTTACGTCCATCCGTGTACTGAGATAGGCTGATGATGTGTTGTTTATTAAAAGTGATCTACGTCTCCACCGTATTAAAGACGCCATCTCGGCAAATATTGAGTGTTTGCTTTGCCACCCTAATTCGGCTACGTGACGCATTACCCCATTATTTTCGTATTTCTATCTCTCCACAAAAATAATAGGGATTTAGTTGCGTGGCGTGGGGTATTATGGCGGACATGGTTAAATGATTTTTGAGCGTCGTCATAGGCAAACAAAAATAAATAAATAACACGGTCTTTAAGATCCCATAATCAAACCTCGACCCGTTGCCAACGGAAACATCGATGTTCGATTTAAAAATAATAATTTAAAATCGGATATCGAGTAAACGAACACTGGAGTGTTCTGTTGGAACAGTCGAATTGAGAAACTCCTGCTTTTTTCAAATCAGGTAAAAACAAAATTAAATTTTAAAATATTCGTTAACAGTATGCCCCGACTCGAAGTGATACAACTACATTTTTGCAATTTAGTGTTGTATTATAAGGTGCAAAATACAAATGTAAGTCCCTCTTCGTCCCTTATGGCACTCATGAGCATGTAATGGGAAAGTGCACTTTCACCCACCTTTCATCAAACGAGGGTCCAAACACTATTGTATTTTAAAATGAATTACCGACTTCACCAAAAAATTGGTGAGTATGTCTTCTACAAAGAAAAAAAAAACAACCATGTGTTTAAATAAAAAGTTATGTACTTCGTGGGTACAGTGAACAAAAATGTGGTCTACCACATTTGCATCTGACCCTTTACTTGGCAACTGTCAGTCAACTTTATTCACTGGTAATGAAGTCGAAAAATGGCAGACCTAATTTTTTGATGATTGTACCTACATAATTCATATTTCTTTTTACTACCTACTATATTTCTGAATGTTTAAGTGATCCAATTGACCGAAAAAAGTTTTTTATTTATTCCATTGAACAATGGACCAGGAATTACCTACTAATGTTAGTAATGTTTGATAGAAATAACAAGATCGGCAAATTTTCTCATTAAAATCACGGTCTTATGCCATAAATGCATCATGGATTTCTATTTAAATTAGAAACAGTGCCGACTTACCAAAATCTATGGGAAATAAAAAATCTTATAACCTAAATCACGTGCTCCATAATGATATCCTAATTTTATTATCATTACATCATTAGGTAGGTGCGTTATCAGTATCACCGACCATTCACAAGTAAAATTGTCTTGATCGTTCCTTCATTCCTAGTATAACTTGACTCCTACGTTTCTACCTACTTTGCGTAATTTAAGGCTTAACCGGAGGTCTAACCAATTACGCAAAATATTTCATGAAAAATCCAGCCTCAAAAAAACAGAACATAACAAAATTAAACTTTAAAAGACAGTGACGTAAGACTCAGTTTGATACAACAAAAACTAAGTAAGATATTACTTTGCAGGAGCTTGAAAGGTAGGGCATGAATATTAAAAAGTCTTAAATGGTAACCATAGACCGATGTTTTTACAATTAAAGCCAATATATATGCAAAGCTTAAGGCCCGGGAGATTTAAGGCCAAGTTAAGTCCACGATTAATGGGGTGGCAGTTACCTATATTTTTACGTCGGACAATTTGAAGATTTTTTCGGGAACATGAAAATATGTCTATATTTATCAGAAGACATACTTCCATTTAGGACCTAAGGGGAATTGTGTAGGTAGAGACAACCTTTCTTGTAAAACAAGTCTTCCCCTCAAATACCCTGGAAATTGCTCTGTTGAGGAAAAATAATACGTCATTGTTTTGGAAAAACAGCAAAGCTAGTTTAATATTATCTTTCAGAGTACATCAGATGGCAAACATGGATTCTTGAGGATTTTAGCGTTCGTGTGCCTACGATCTTAACATCGTGCCCGGGTAGTGCGTTTCAGGATTAGGGTTGTCACCTGAAAAATGAGAAAGGGGAAAATAAATACCGAAATTCCATAGCCGAAGATATCTCTAGAAACTTCGTCCACGGAAACCTCAGTTCTTCTATTTTCTTTAATTATACCTACAACATTTTAAATGAATGCATTTATTTAAGTATAATGACCAGTGTAGCAGCATTCGAAGTTCAGTTTACATCATTTTGATATCAAGCATTCATAAGAACGAGTATGTCAAAAGCATTGAATGAAAGATAATTTTAAAATAGCATTTCATGGTCTGTTTAGTATTTCTTTTTTTCAATGCTGAGATACAGGTGTAGTGAGAAATTACTTGCCTTCGGAAACGTTCGTAAACACATGCTGTTTCAGGCAGTGTCACCGAGTCTGACTGAAGTAGCATGACAAATATTACTGTCAGTCTCAGTGAGATAGACTGAAACAGCATGACGTTGACGAACGTTTCCGAAGGCAAGTCATTTCTCACTACATCTGTAAGTAATTTGGCAAAAATAGTTATTAATCGTGGAGCTAGAATTATGTGTTAGATTGCCCCGTTTCATCCTTGAAAAAAAAAAACGGGGCTTAAGACAAGGAAATCAATGTTTAATAAACTCAACAACATACTCCCACAATAATATAATGTATGGAACCTTCTAAAGCCGCCAACCCTGGGATTTGTTGAAAAGCCACATGCAATATTTGTATGGTATTCTAAGATTGCCAGCAAATCGTTTTGTATTGTATATTCCTTAACATACAGAATCTTTTAGTATCTCATGTCTGCGGTGAAGCGGGTTATATCAATTCTCAAGTCATATTGTTGAGTTTATGGATTTCAATAACATTTGATGCGATGCTCTTCTCGATGGTAAGGCTTCGTTTTGATTGGGATATTGTTTTTTTGTCTCCACCCCAACTCCTCCTGCGGGTGTCGTAAGAAGCGACTAAGGGATTGAAGTGTCACTGACCATTATTTTGATAAATGATTGATGATCGGCAGCAGCGTCATCATAGTGGACACATTACTGCGATCGCCAATCCGCTTGCTGATTATGGGCATTTAGCTCCTAATGCGTCTAAACGCATAGTTAATAGAAGAGGCATACGTCCAGCAGTGGACTATCATAGGCTGACGATGATGATGATGATGATTGTTTTTTTTGTTAAGCTAAGGGATGCATTTCTAATATTTTTATTCATTTTTATTCATTCTTTTAGTTTGAAATAAGTCTCATCAAGTCATCACATCATCATCAGTATATATATCCACTGCTTAGCAACGACCTCTCCTTAGCTTATGCGTATGGATAACGCTGCGTTGGCAATCGCTTTAGTGCATCCAGTATGACGATGCTGCTGCCCATCATCAATCTTCGGTAAATAAATAGTGGTTGTAGTGGTTTAAAAGTAACTTCAGCCCCTTAAGCTAACTCTTACGACACCCACGGGAAGAGTTGGGGTGGTGACTAATGTATTCTTACTGCCGTCACCACACGCTTACGTAAGTACCTAGGTTTTTAGGGTTCCGTAGCCAAAATGGCAAAAACGGAACCCTTATAGATTCGTCATGTTCGTCTGTCACAGCCAATTTACTCGGAAACTGTAAATGCTACAGTAACGAAATTTGGTAAGGATATGTGTTGTATGAACCGCTACAGGATTATGATACCTACTAAATACATGAATTTTTTTAAAAGTTTTATATAGGTATACTCGTATAAGCCTAACCGTGTGGGGTATTAATAGAAAGGTCTTTGAAAATGATATAAAGGTTTATGAATGTCATTTTTATTTAAGCAAATCGTTTTCGAGATATTCGCTCTCAAAGTCTGAAAAATGTGTCCCCCCCTCTATTTTTTAAACTACGCGATATAAAATCCTAAAAAAAATGTATGTTGCACATTAATAAACTCTATCAACGATTTTTGGTTTGATTAAATTTATATCTTCTATAGTTTTTGAGGTAGGTTGATTTAACTGTATTTTTTAATAATAAATTGATAATGGTACGTAACCCTTCGCGCGCGAGTCTGACTCGCACTTGGCCGGTTTTTAAATATTAGATATCGTATAAAGAAAACATACCGAAGTTTATCGAGTGGTTTAGGTATCAGCCGCGAAAGCTGAGGACGTGGGTTCTAATCTCCCTCCAGGTGGCTCATGATGGTCCCGTTTTATCTATTTATCGTGCTACGCATCACTTTCGCACTTACATACATGTTAGAACCTGACAGCAACAACGACAAACGATTAAACACGGTACCATCATAAGCCTACAGCGTTGGTAAACTTCGCTATTTTTTCTTTGCTATATGACCATCCAATATTTCGACGGCCCCTACGTAAGTTGTCGTAACTTGAAATTTGGGATTTTTTTTTTATTTCATAAAACATTATGCATTTTATGAATGTATCGGTTCCACGAAGAAAAAAATAATAAATCCTATTACAAATAGGTTTTTGAAACCCGAAAACTGTCGTAACTTAAAATAACACCGTCGTATACTGTAGTATGTGTAATTACGACAGTTAATACGGGGCGGCCACCCGCGCTCACGCAGCGTAAGTGCCAGTTACAATCTTATACGCGGTGGAGCAGAGGTTTTTCGTGAATGATCATTTTTTACCAAAAATCTGACAACTAGATAAGACAAAAATGGATAAACGATACATTTTATTCGATAAGAGTAAGACACTGTATCGGGAACAAACTCAAACTAACTGCAAAACCAAAATTAATTTTCGGAATGGCGGTTGGTCAGTTAAAACAAAAGGTCCGAGATGAAATAAAAGATGCTTGCGAAATAAAAATGATTTAAAACCACTGAGCAAGGTTGACATTTGTTCGATTTCACTCATAAATCATGTGCGAATTTATTAGTATGGATTTTGACAAATTTTTAATAATACCGGTGAATACTGTAGTATGTTATCACTTACCACAACTTACTTCGGAGTTCAAGATCGGTGTTTTGTCTTAAGTTTAACTTACTACTATTTACGTTGGATTTTATTTATTTTTTTGTGTTGTATGTGCACTTGAGACATTTTTCGTTGGAAATTGTTTTTAAATTTCTATTGTAAGTGATATTTAAGACAGTATGCGCCGGATCAAATACGGAGTTACTACAATTTACAATTATAATGTTTGCGTATTTCAACAATTTCTGCTCATTATATAGGTTCGCCGCTTTTTTTTGAACCAAACGATAAAGAAATGCAGAATTCATTGTAATAAAACGGCATTTTTGTGATAGTGACCAAGACAAAACAATCATATCACTTACATTATTAAATACTGCAGCAGTTGGTGGGTTCATTTACGAGTATTTAGTCATCAGTCATCAGTGAAATCATCGTCTGCAAATCGCCGCTTTGACTGCTGACTGGATAAAACCGCCAACAGCTGCAGTATCTAATCGTGAAAGCGATATGACTGTTCTTTAAGATTATAATGACATTAAAAATACTTAATATTGATCTTATAATATGATGTAGTTGAAGCTGAAGGCATTTTAGATTTTTTATGTCCTTCCACTGTGAGAGAAGTCATTAATCTGCCATGTAATCATAATTTCAAAATAACGTTGTTAATGCTGAATGACAGACTGCTTATGCACAAAATTATAATTAATCAGTTAAACTCATGTATATTCGGTAAATGGTGGTCTTGCACCGGCACTGATCTCATGTCCGACTGCGGGTTTGTGTCACCGAACACTACGTAACAGATGATAAGCACACGAAGTCACTGTGTGCACGAAACCATCATATTCAGAGATTACCGGCTTCGATGCCGTTGGCTCAGTCCAGCCCCCATTCCGATTAAAATTAATCTTAATCGCTCTGTATATCTTCCGTGGCAGGTAGCATCTTTACCGTACCAGCATCCTCGCTTTATCAAAGCGTTTAGGATATGCAATGTGCCTGTATCGTATGCGTCCACCACAGCCGAGATGTCTGTCTCCCTGTCCTTGATACTCTATATCTGCTCCGAGACTTGTAGACTCATTACGTCGTTCCTTACCGAAGTCGTACGGTATCTGATAAACACCCGAGTGAATTCCCGTTCTTTGGAGATCGTAAGAAGTACTCATATTGATATGAGGACGCAAAATGGTCTTAGTGCTAAACCTCCGGCGTAATAGGCGTCCAATTTCGTTTGTCAATCTTTTCATATGAGGCAAGAATGCTGGTGCCCTCTCTACTGTGTGATGATGTCGAAACGTCCCTGAGCTCCTTGTACGCTGACTTTGTCTCCAACCATATCTGTTCCTCTCCAAGCTCTCCAACGTCTCGTCTCGTCTAACATGTTGCAACATCTTTAATAGTTTAGATAACAGGAGGTAATATGAGATACCTGTGTCCAACAGTGGACTGAAATAGGCGAATGATGTGATATGAATAAACGATATAAACTCATTTCGCAGGTATTATGAATCACAGAACCGCGAGAATAGGTTTGCGAGATACGTAATGATATAAACCAGTTAGCAGGTAACTTTTCTATAGATTTTTTGTAACAGACGATCATTCTGACCTAGCATTACTAACCAATCAAGAAAACGAAGTGTCCCATCCACCTTTCTCTTGAATGTGAAATTTATTCTGGAATGCATTTCATTAAGATTGGTTAGTAACACATCAACAACTCTATCAGGAATTGCCGCAAAAACGTCATCCACATTTCGTAACCAGCATCTCGGCCTATTCGGACAACTCTCGAATGCGCTCTGCTCAAATTTATCCATCAAAATGTTGATCAGTACCAGAACTACATTATAAGAGGACTCTTTGCTTCAATCTGCAAATAATAATCCCATTGTCAAACGAAATAGCAACTATTCAGGAAATGTTCGATGAATTTCATGTGCACAGTAGGTAATAGGGCTCGTGGTCGTGACCGTGTTTCGTGTAACCGTAGCCGGATCCCCGTTGCCGTGTTACACGGCCACGGTTTTAAGGCACGTTTCCTGCGTGTTACACGGCTACGTATCAATAAAGTTACGTATACACGTGTACACGGGGATACGTATCTTAATTACACGCAGATCCGTTCCGCCCGCGTTGTTGAGTGACGATTCGATGCGTTGTCTTTAAGGACTAAGGAAAACGAATGAGAATGTTCCGTGATATTTGTGAATCTAATTTAGTGGTTACCTAATTGCCTTTCTAACGTAAAGTGCGATAACTTAGTTGTACTTAATTTCAGTATGATAACTGATAACGTGTATACGTACTGAGATTAAATTTTACATATTAATATTTTACTTTTTAAGGTAAGGAGGGCAGAATTATAAAATATAGATATTTTCTGAGTTCAATATTAATAAAAACTGACTAATTTAATAATGAGATGTGAACGGAAGTTAAAAAATACATAACACAGTGCGGAGTAAATATTTTTTCTTAGTTCTAAATATCATAATTTAAGTTTTTCTTTCGAGCAATAAAGTTGATATAAATAAATACATAAATCAATATTGAGGGTACCAGACAACGATTAATCTATACTAGGAAACCCATAACTCAGGAACAAAATAAATGCGTCATAAATATACAAATTTACAGCGTTATTTCCTACAAAATAAGGAACTTTTAAAATATAAAAGGATATTAAAAAGCAATATAATTAAAAAATACAATATACTAACTCATTGGATGTCGTGACGATGACGGAAGATTTTAGGTGCACCGCTTTCAAATGCTTTCCTATCGATCCTGTTGTACCACCACGACACGAAAACTCATTGTTCGTACGATCATTGCACAAAGTGCATAAAGCCGTGTCACCGACCCTGGTGGCATAACTCCACACCCAACTGATCTTCATTATTAATACACTTTAAAAACGCTATCTTTTTACCAACAGTAACAATACAAAAACGTAACAAAATAATAAAAAAACAATTAATTTAAATTCGACTAAACTCTCGCTAAGTCTGTCCGGCCTGCAATCTTATTAGTGACTAAACACGTATAAAACCAAAACCCGAAATTGCCCTTTTCAAATTTACTTAAACATCCCCGCTTGTCTATATCAAAACAAAGATGCGGCTATTTCATTCAACTTCACAAACAAAAGGTGTACCAGGTAAAGCCCAAGTTAACATATTTATCAGTAAAATTACCACCTGTGGTCAATTACATCGCAGACAAACTATTGTTAGCTACTTTGCGCGTGCAAATTCTTAGTATAGGTCTTATCTACAAAAGGGCCGCCCTGTCAGGTAATAAACTTAAATGAACGACTGTATTATCTTTTATGTATAGCAATTTGGCCAAATATTTTTAACATTCTTTTTTAATTTTTCTATCTGGTGATTCAAAATCATAATATAAATTCTAATCCATAAATAACACCGTCGCTTGTTATATAGAACACAGTACCTACCACGTTATTCTATAACATAAATCGATACGAAAAATGCAAGTCTAATCAATAAAGTACCGTTCGTCCCGATTCAGAGTATAATACTCAATACGTACTTTAAAAACAGTCTGTGATTCAATAATAGGCCTTATTTGTTTGCATAGTAATTGGTCCGGCCGGATCCATGCCACGAGCAGTCGTTGCCAGAACGAAGCCAAGATCCGTAGATACGTATACAAACAAAGATTCGGGTACGTATCTCGGCGTGACTGTGAAATTCGTGATCTTAATACCGCCGGGGTTAAGAACACGGAGCTACGGTTCGGCGAATACTACGTATATCGGGAGCCCTAGTAGGTAACTCGTTATGAGCTACAATGCCTTTAATTATTATTTTTGTAAACTTATAATGAAATGTTGGTATTACGTACGTCAAATTAAACCAGGAAGTACCATCTCGCTGGTTCGATTATTGAACTTGATATGTAAAGGCATTTCATAACTACTTAGTCTTAGGACTGCAAAGTACCGGAAGGAACTTGCTTTAAAAAATTGAATACCGAAAGTAACTCGTAAAGTGTCAGAACATCTTGGCATTACACCGTAAAAAAAAGAACTAATGTCAATATCACCGGGTAAAATATTTTCTCAAACAGTTTTAAAAAAAATGATGTACAAGTTTGTGTGTGTAACCTTTCGTTTCCTGTCCTCTATAGTAATGTACTATTATAGTTTCTAGTACTCGCTACATCAAACCCAACTACAAAATTGAATCTTCATTCAACACGACATTTTCGAAAATCTGTACAAAAATACTGTACCTGATCTATTTTTCATAATAAAACATACAAAAAACTGTTCACCTGCTTAATTTTCTCAAAATACTCCATCAGGCTTTCATAAAAATACTATTAAATTGTTTGTTAAATGGCAAAATATAGTAACTAACACAAAGTTTTTATAATGTTTCCGCAAAATAATGTAGTAAATAACAGATACCATAAAACTTACACGCATAATTCCGACGTATCTTGTAGTATGTGTAACTTACGATCAATTACCATTTATGACTCCCAGCGTAAAGTGACGTTAGTAATACATACCACAATTTTTAGATTCTTTTCTCCGTCATATACTGTCGTAAGTGCAATTCCAGCTAAAGTATGAAATATATCAGAAAACTAATTATATCACTATAAAAACAGTATCTTTGTTAATGTTTATGCCAATTTTCAAAGCAATCCATTGAACTATGTGACCACCATACACATTTCAAACTTTAAAGTGCTCTCCTGTAAACTTGCCATTTTTAACTTACGACAACTTACGTAGGGGCCGTCGATTTCAATTTATATACACATACACATGTTCCTACTAAAAAAACCGGCCAAGAGCATGTCGGCCCTACTCAGTATAGGGTTTCGTAGGTAGTCAGTGGAAAACGACTGGGCCGATTATGTTCGAAATAGTTTCATAATTCACGATTTTTTTCATATTTTTTGGACTCACGGATCAAACGTTACAGGGGGACACATTTTTTTATATTCCGGTATGTATATAGTAGTTGGATTTAAATAGTTACACGGGTATCTTAATCTTGGATATCACCAAAATAACTATTAATGACTAGAACATTATAAATATTGAATGTCATATACCAACGGAAAAACGACCAAGATCACCAACGTCCGAGGTGGGAACGTTTTCAGTTTATAGTACACTATTAAAGCTTTTTATCCTCGTGTACCTCTAGCTAAGATGGCTGACGAAGTGCTCTAGAATATTAGCTATCTAATTATATAAAACTAAGATTGTTTACTTACACCTCAGTGCCCAATAGATGGCACCCATTTGTTTGTCATTTCTATCATAATCAGTGATCGGAAAAGTGTGCGTCATTGTTCGCAATAATAAGGACATGACTCCAAAAGTGATTAAAAAAATAATCATTTAATGAATTTCAAAAAATTACCTATTTGACACCGGTAACTATGAAAACCTTTGTAAATGAGCAATTCTTTTTATTTTTGCCACTAAAATGAAATATGAAATTTTAGGTAAATTTTATACTATTTCTACTCAGAATCACAAGCCGATTCCATTTCCGTCGAAAAAAAAGTGTCCCATGATTTTTTTTCCTATTGTGTTACTATTTTCCATACACCTTCTAAGGCGGTAACACAAGAGGATATTCGAAATACATATGTATGAAATTTTTGGGACAGTTTTTTTTTCGCCGGAAATGGAATCAGCTCGTGATTCTGAGCAGAAATAGTATAAAATTTACCCAAATTTTCATATTTCATTTTAGTGGTAAAAATAAAAAGAATTTCTCAAATAATGATCTCAAAACTTCGACATAAAATTTCCAAAAAACTATTCGATTAGATATTCATTTATTCAACTTTGTAGTCATACTAGTCATGTCCATATTATATAATAACGCACATTTGTTCGATCTCTGATCATAATGACAAAAATGTCATTGAAAGTTGTATTGTATTACAGTGTGTAGATTATCGACGAGCGCTAGTACTTTCACCTTATAATTAAATACAGTTCATTATTAAAATTTTAGTAGCAACTTGCTACTATTAAGTACCTTTTTCAGGAACTTTTGTATTATACACTGCGTGTCTTGTTAAACGTCCCAAACCGCTTTGAACTTTCCTTTCCTAGTATTTTTAGTATAAAATTGTTCTATTATTCTACAATGGCGCAGCCACAGGCGGTGGGTCAAGTCTACAGACGTAGTTCTTTTGTTTCCAGTATCTTCAAGAACGAAAAGAACCAACTTTATAAACATACGAAGTTTGTATAAAGTAACGTTTTGCTTGAAATATGTGTTGTTTTCACGGAAGCGTAGGTAGTCAGTTTTGTTTGGTTGTATATTAATTATTCTTTGTTCGGTAGACAAGGGTTCAGGCCCTGGGCTGTTACAAATGTTACAGTGTAAAAGTCACGCACATTTCTTTTGTACAGATGAATCCCGTAACGTAGACGATTATGGACATTATGATCAAACAGTGTGTAGTTTACAAAGAAAAAGACGATATAAAAATGACGCATTACAAAGTAGCATTGGAAATGGACAAAATGTTTGTTCTTTGAGCATTTCCCTTTTATTCCAAAAATACTAGCTTGACCTTTCTCTAAGACGGATAACACTTGACAAGCATTGGCAACGTGATATCCGTCACGCCTAGATAATCGGGCATTGATTTACTAATCAATCAGATAAAGGGGTTTGTATACAACCCCGGTTGTATAAAAAGAGTTTTTTTTTTTAAATAAAAAGGTTTATAAATTTTGGTTGAAAATTTAAAACGCCAATTGATTTTAAAGAAAGTTATAGAATAGTTTGTCATCCGCAGACCACGAACCCTGTAAAGTGTTCGAAACGTCGAAATGAAGTTAAAATTAGTTAATATACGCGAGTTTATCCGTTTTCATAGTTTTATTTCATGAATAGTTTCTTATTAGGTAGGTACTTACATATGTCTAATTTTTCCATTAGATTCATCTATTTATTACGAACCAATACCTACATACCTACTTTCAACTATTTTCGTAGTACTTACTAGTTACTCTCATATATCAATAGAAGGCTAAACTAAATAAATTAAACTATTTAGAGTGTCCCATAGAAAGTTGCAATCGGCAGGGCAAAGAGGTCCTTTATTGGTTCGAACATCCTACAAAATTGCAAAAATAAGGACCATCCTACTGTATCTAATTCGTTTAGTTATGTTTCTAGTCTAGGTTTCAGGTTGCTAGGTTTCATTCGATACCCTGTTTAACCTATACAAATAATGCGAATGACTAGTTCAAAATGGTTTGCAGCGAAAATTTTATTTTTACACAATCTTGAAGAGGTCCTAAAATGTTCATGAACTTTATCCTGCAAGACTGCGTTTGAATGAAATTTCTAATTAAACTACAGCTTGTAAATAAACAAGTGTCCAATATCTCGAAATTTTACTACAAAAGAATAGGATCCTCTGGAATTTCTAATATATTTTTTAAAAGCAATTTTCGTCCGGAAAGGAGACCTGTTATTTTGAAACTTGAGTCAGCATACAAAAAAATAAATCCAATTTTAATAAGAATTTTATTTAGCTGATTAAAAGTTAGCCGCCTACATGGCTTCGTTGTATTTGGATTAATTCCGCTAGTGGAAAACTATGTACGGCGAGCTGATACGACTACAATCCAACCTAAGTAGGTACTATCGAAAGGCAAATTTTAATTTAATTAAGGATATGGTATTGGTTTGAGAAAAGAAACGGCACCCGAGGAAAATTTCCTGTAGCTAAATGACTTTTACAAGACTGATCAACTTATTTATCAGTAGAATAAAAATGCATGCTTAATGTAGGGTTCCGTAGTAATTTAAAAACGGTCAGGCTGATTATGTTATAAATAGTTTTATTTTAAAGTATTTCATAAGCTCACTATTCACGATTTTTATATTTTTTGGACTCACCAAAAGTTAGAGGGGGCGGGGGACATTTTGTTTATTCTAAAGCTATTAAATTATCTTCGTAACCGTTGTCATTAGATCACAGCAAAATAAAAAAAACATTCCGACTTTACTACTAGGGGAGGTACCCTAAATGTTTTTTTAGTACAGATGGTGCCTTGTTTTTTGAAGTGGCTCATTTTACGTCAGGTCCAAAACTTCGGAAGGCCATCTGTACTAAAAAACGTCGTACAAGACACATGCAAAAAATAAATTCGTAACTCGTGTTGATTTAAAATACTTGTGTTGTAGTGTAATATTTTACTACTTTGTCGGTTTCATTAATATGTATACTATACCTATACCAAATTCAAAATTTCTAGGACTAATGGCCACTGGCTATGCTGCGGATAGACAGACGGACACACGTCCTAGTTTACAACGGAACCCTAAAGAGGCAGCATTTTTTTATGTAGATGCGTGTTGTTGATGCTTATGAGAAATAAGAATTAGCCGCCTTTTTACTGCCAAAGATTGTCTGGCAGAATATATATTTTATGGTAAAACAGGCCCATAATGTGATTGAAAATATCCGTGTAATATAATAATATAATTTTATCACTGTATTTTTTTTCACATCGTGAGGAAAAAAGACAGAGCTAACATTTACAAAACTTTGAAATGCGACTGATCTATAATAGACAATAATCATATTGTTTTTTATTAAAAAAAATCTTAAATGGCTTATCCTGCTTCCAGAATCCATACTGGCAGTGGAAATGCACTTACTTTTTGGCCACCCTGTATATTTGCATTATGACGTCACTAGCTTTAACATGTTATGATAAAGTCGCGTAACACTTTATCGGCAACAACGTTTAGAAAACGATATGGATTCACATCAAGGAAAGGTTACACCGCTTGACCTTTGACTTAGTTGTCACTTCTACATACTTGCATCAACATTACCGGTAATGGACTTCATGGAAAACAGGGAATCTGTATAAAATACGAAATATGTGTGAATATATGTAGAAAAGCAAGTGAAACAATATTTTTCTTTTGTTCACTTCAGAGCTGGGCTAAAAGTAATCTGATTACTTCTGTAAATTATATTTGTATGTGTACTTTGTAATCTAGGTTACAAAGTAGGTATGTACCGACACATACAAAAATAATCGAAAACAGTAATCGTATTAGTTACTTTTTGCCCAATTCTGGTTCACTACATGTTTTATGATTAAAATGAAAATACCTTAAAGATTTCCAATGTTTTTAAATTTTTTATTTACTACCCTGAGTAATTTGTGACTCAGTCATGAGGTCTTTCAATTTTATTCTTGTAGAAGAAAGAGCTGATAATAATCACCAAATAACGTTTCACCATAATCCCATCACCAAAGGAACCATCTCGGAGTTATACCCATTCGATAAAAAAAATCGTTTCACGATTCGCGGGGATATCGAGTAAAGGTGCATTCAGACCAAAAGAGCATTCGCTGTTCTATCCCCCGCTCTACGAAATCAACCAATCACGTTTTGTGTAACGATCGAATTTCGTAGAGTGGGAGGTTAGAATAGCGAATGTTCGCTTGGTCTGAATGCACCTTAACATACGTACAAAAAAAAATGTCGATCGAATTAAGAAGCCCCTCCGTTTTTGAAGTCAGTTAAACTGATTCACAGATTCTCAAACTGTTCATAATTTATTCATGACTGGACGAAAGCCCGTTGGGCTTTTCGCCTCCATTGTCAAGGGATGCATTCGGCATAAGATATATTATAGCACCCAAGATGACCAATAACTACCGAATATCGTCTCTATTCTCTAGCCTTGGAGTCCATGTTTAGATAATTTTGAGCGCCTTTACTGTTCTAGTATATTTGGTGGTGACCGTACTAAGGACTTGCGGATGTCCGGTATTGTCTTCGGTACAACTACGTCTGCTTTAGAACTAGATCTATTTGTATAATGGGCACCTATTGTTTCTAATAATAGCGACGAAGGTTTATTTCTGCTCGTATAACATGCAATAAATCGAAAACTATTAAAACTAAATGTTTAGTTTTAAAATCGCAAAGAAGAAATGTTCTTAATAAATGTCATCTTTAACTAAAGGCAATCTAAAGAATTCTTAAATTTTAAATATAATTAGGACCTAAATAATATGCTCGGAACTTTATTTTTAAAACAAAGGTCGCATCTTTTAAAATATGGAGCTCACTCTTTCATTCTGCCTCACATTTCACTTTTGACTTTTATAGGACTACTTTAATAATCAGCATTTATTTAAGGCTTATTGTTTAAAAAAAAAAACTACGAGTCTTACCACAGTCGGAAACGTCGCCGGATACGAAATTGACGCCGGAAATGTGAAAACCAAAAGGTACTCTTTATATTTAATTATATCCCTGTCAGTAAAAAAGGCGGATAATTCAAAATTGCAGACAACTCGTTGCGTCTACATTTTTAAAATTTGCCGCCTTTTTATATTGCCAGGAATAGGGATAATGAGTATGATGACTGTAGTTAAAATAAATTATTTAACATTATTGCCGACATAACACACGAAGAAATTATGACTAAGATGTACTCGTAGATTGTAGTAATTTTCGTACAGAACTTCTATTTAATAAATTAAAAAGAACTTAAAAGAGTATTTGGCAGTACTCAAACGTGACGTCACTTTTGTGTATTTCATATAAAATTCCATAGTAGTGATCGTTTTGACAGTTCGTTAAAAGATGGTGATTTAACTTGCCAGTCATCAAACCTATTGTCGCACATAGTTAGTTGTGCTGTTGCTACTAGGTACCCTGTCCAATTGTCCATCCATCTTATCAGTAGAAAAAGACGACAAATAAAAACAAATAGGAGGGAAGAGTTTGTTGTTCATAGAAAAATTGAATACCTACAGTACATAGATAACTACCGCACAATACAATCACATGTTAGGATAAAATTCACCGTCAAACCTCGATATTCATTCGTGGCATTTTGAATAATATACTCATAAAAATTGTTCCGACACATATGTACATAGATAAAATTACCTACCGTATAATCACATATTAGGATTAAATTCACCGTCAAACCTCGATATTTATTCGTGGCACATTGAATAATATACTCAAAAAATTGTTGTGGTTGTATAAATAATAATAAATAAATAAATATTTTTGGACATCTTTACACAAATCGACTTAGTCCCACGGTAAGCTAAATTAAGGCTTGTGATGTGGGTACCAGGCGACGATATATATAATAGATATATACATATAGATACTTAAATACATAGACAGCCATGACCAAGGAACAAATATTTGTGATAAATAAATACACAAATAATGCCCTCGCCGGGATTCAAACCCGGAACCTCCAGCTTCGTAGGCAGGGTCACTACCAACTAGGCTACGGAGGCTGACAGGCTGGTATGAAACTTAGTTTTTAAATGATAATTTGTTGTTTTACTTATTACATAGATTTAACGACAAACATAAAATAATGGGAATATTCAATATATCTAAGTAGCAGCATGTGAAATCTTAACTCTACGTAACGAAAACTGAATTTGAACTACATATTTTGAACTGAAAAGGTGAATGAACTTTTGACAGTTTAGAAATTACCCTTATATCTATGACGTTAAGGTGAGTGAGTGACTGGTGAGTCTTACCCTCATATTAATAAGGAATCATATTTAACTGTCAAGAGTTCATTCTTAGAAATCACAGACTATAATTATGCCATAACGCGCAATAATTTCAATTAACTTTTTCATAAATGAAATTAAAATGATTCTAGACTGGTTAAAAAAAATCTTAAAATATAACTAAACACATCCAAGAAAGCTATACCTTTGAGCCTGCGGCAGTTTCACTGATGATGCCAAGAGGTCTATTCTGAACCACTATCGACGTATTCTCGTGCTTCCGCAAATATGTATGAATTCGCAAGTACAACAGAGAGGCAACACTGACTCTCCGTTTGTATAACGTTACGTTATATGAAGTAAATACCCGTAGACCTTAGTGTGTGCCAGGAGCTGCCATCATCATCATCATATCAGCCGAAAGACGTCCACTACTGAAAATAGACCTCCCTCAAAGACTGAAATGTCTGTACTGCAGTGTTATTCACTAAGGAAACCGCCTTGCTGTCAGCGCTGTGTCAGAGCTGCGGCATCGTCGAGCCTAAAAATGGTATTCACTAATGTACTTTAAACGAGACTAGTGCTCGGCGACGAATGCGGCGTGAGCTGGAACTACACGGCGTCGAGAGTTTAATGTACGAACTTCGTATTCTCTAACGAAAAACAGCGGCGAACTCGCCCACAACCTCGCTCACAGCCTCGATTCCTAATGTCAAATTAAACAGCTAGGATTTTAGACAAGGCTGTCTCGACGTCGAGCTCGTTGACGAACGCAGCGTCGAATGTGTGAATAAGAGAATAGCATAGCTGAGAAAAGAATTGGAAATATAATTGAATTTAAGCTTTCGTGACACATAATACGAGTATAATTAACGATTTAACTCACGTGTATTTATTTACTCACGACGCGCGACATGTTTCGGAGAGCCTAGGTCTCCATTATCAAGCACTGAGCCCGAGTTCATGCCTTACATCACGCGAGCGCGACGCGTACTGTAAATATAGTTTCCGAAAAACGCGAAACTTTCAGTGTGATCCTTGTACTTATCCTGCATATTACACCAGTATACATAACACGAAATAAACACTGAAAATAGTACATTTCCTAACTACTCGTAGTGCAGTGTAAGGGACGATTTTTTTTATAACAAGTGCGTCAAGAAGAGAAATTATTAGGAAAAATATTTACCAAAGTGACTTAGGTTGGCTATATTACGAGGAAACTTTGATATACAGAATATACCCCATGTATGTTAGCCGATTTTTTGTAGTTTTCGAGTTGTTAATTTTTGAAATTTTTTTTTTGAGAAATTCTGTAATAAAGAAATTTATTCATAAAAAAAAACTGTTGGGTTTTTTAACTAGTTTCTTTTTGTAAAAGTATTACTACAAATAAAGCATTTACTGACAAAAAAATTAGCTTCCTCAATTTGATACAAGTAGGATAAAAAATACCAAATTCAAAATTTTACGCTAAAAACGCATCATAATAGCATTAATGTACGTAAATAAAAAAAATAAAACATATCCCAAGGATTTTTGGTAATGTAGAGACTGCCCTAGATCTTAAAGCTTCGTAAAAGAAAAAAAAAGTGATACTTATTTTAGTTTATTTTAGTTTGTTCATCCTTGAAGTGATACTTAATAATGAGGATTTTTCGGAGTACAGTCACGTCTAAAAGTATGTATGCATAATAAGATTTGAAAAATATGTAGCCACACATTTTCATCAAAAATATGTATCTATTACTGACACCAAAAAATTGTATTCATTAAACTGTTTCAGTATTATGTAATCACATAATGCTTCAGAAAATTGCATACTTAAATAAATTACATATAAATGTATCCTTCTCGTAGTCAAAAATAAGTATACATGAATTTCCATATACATTTGACCACACTAATTTGGCAAATATTTGTATACGTCGTTTGATTCATAGATAATATTATTATGTATGTAATCGATTTTAAAATGAAGTTTCTTCCATGTGGCCAGTGACTTTTTTTATAATATGGAACCTATCTAAAGCTACAAATAGGTAGTGGCTGTTTATGAAACTCATAAGTATTATAATTTTATATTAGTGACTAAAATTAAAACTACTATTTTATAACTGATAAAGAGAGAAGAAATGTTTTGTTTGTCAAGCATTATAAAGTAAATACCACTTGTAAATTTGTATTTTTTCTTATTACTTTCTTAGGGCAATTCAAAATAAAGAAGTTTGGGTTTGAAGTGCTGGTAATAAATAATAAATTTAAGATAGACAACTGCCTATCAATATAATTCGATGACAATTATAAAAATATAGGTTCGGTTCTTGAAAATATAGGAGAACACGACTCTATTTTCAAGACATTAGAGTGCATGTTCAGATATTTTTGAGCACCCTGAATAATATAGATATTTGTGATGGCGACAATAACATGTTAGGGACATTTTTCTCCTGTTATTTAGTTGCAAAATGCCGTTCCGATTTTGACCGAGTAGAAAAAACTTGATATTATTAAAATAAAAACAAAAAAATGCTTAGGGCACTTTTCTGTGGATGACCCTAAACTGAAATACACAATATTTCAACTCAGCTCAATCTAAAAATTTGAACTGTCAAGTGCGTCATAGAATAATCGTGAGATAGATGTATGCAGTGACAAGTCTGCACTGTTTTCGTGAATTGTCAAATCAGTTAATTATACAACTTACGATTTTATGCCAGTCAGACAAGGTTTGTTTTTGCTGTCTGAATACATATTTATGAATCAAACAGCGTATATAAATATTTGACAAATTGGTGTGGTTACATGTAAACGGAAACCATTCATGTATACTTATTTTTGACTACGAGGTGAATACATTTAAATGGAATTTATTTAAGTATGAAACTTTGTGAAGCATTTTGTGATTACATAATACTGAAATAATTTAATGGATACATTTTTTGGTGTCAGTAGTAGATACATATTTTTGATACAATGTATGACTACGTGTTTATGCAACCTTGTTTTTGTATACATATTTTTAGACGTGACTGTACCTAGTCGGTCAAATAAACTTAAAAAAAAACTTTTAAATTTTTAATTTAAAAATAAAGTGAAATTTCGTCTGTTTTGTTGTTCTTATCAATAAACAAAGACAGAAAATACCACGAAAACTCAATTTGTGTAGTTATTCAAGTCATTTTTACTACTTTAAAATTTTAAGCTTTTTTAAGTTTATTTGACCGACTACTCCGAAAAATCCTCATTGTTAAGTATCACTTTTTTTTTGCTTTTACGAAGGGTTAAGGTCTAAGGCAGTCTTTACATTACCAAAAATCCTTGGGATATGTTTTTTTTTTATTTACGTACATTAATGCTATTTTGATGCATTTTTAACGTAAAATTTTGAATTTTGTATTTTTTATCCTACTTGTATCAAAGTGAGGACGCAAATTTTTTTGTCAGTAAATGCTTTATTTGTAGTAATACTTTTACAAAAAGAAAATATTAAAAAAACCCAATAGTTTTTTTATCAATAAATTTCTTCATTCCAGAATTTCTCAAAAAAAAAAATTTCAAAAATTCATAACTACAAAAAATCGGCTAACATACATGGGGTATATTCTGATAGCCCATGACGTAGGAAACCTAAAAAAATTATTTGACGTCAAGGTTTGGACCACCCTGTATGTAACAAATCCTTGCTATCATTTACAAAACTGAAAAGGTTGAAGTTGATACCAGAGTTCTAGTTAGGTAAATCAACAAAGAACATTGTACATTAATACCAAACAACTGGTGTAATCAACAAAAAACAGGTGTAATCTACCAAATTAATTTAGTAGAATGCAAACATAAAAGTTTGCTACTTAAAATAAAAAATATAAAAAATGTGATAGGACCGAATTCAACCATAATTTCCGGTTAGAATTACGCAAGACCTGATAAATCCAACTTAGCATTTTTTTCAGCGAAGTGTTACTGGTATTTCCCAAAGTGAAATATTAGGGTGGCACACTGTTTCATAGACAGAAGTTTCATAGAATTTCGTTTCACAGAAATTTGTTCATATATTATTTAGATCATATACTTTCTGTTCCAATATTATTGTTTCATAGACTATTCAATTGCTTAAAACATATTTCACAGACATTCAGTTCCATGTATATTGCTATCTAACTTTTTTACTTTACAAAGTAACCAAACACTAGAATTACATTTCATGTATTTTTGTTTTGTAGGCACTTATTTCATAGATTGTTGTTTTATAGTTACTAGTTTATATAATATTTAGTTCCACTATTTACTTTTTTTCATAGTGATATTCTTACTTAATGAGTCATATTTCATGTAAGTACCTATTTTGTTTCTTATACACTAATTCGCCCTCCCTCTAAAAAAACCAAACTGCTACCAGAAAAAGTAGGTAGATTGTAGGCAAAGTAGGTTAGGTAGGGTAGGTTAGGTTAGGTTAAGTTAGTTAGCTTTTCAATCTGTTCTAGCCTCGAAACCTAACCAATCCAAGTAATAAATCAGGGTAAAACCGACTTGGATTGGTTAGGTTTCGAGCGTAGTTTCCCGGATAAATAAAATACCCACTTACTTTTAATTAATTGTTTACGTATCGTCATCCTTGCGAAACAAAATAAAGGGGGACGGGGGGGCGAAGCCCCGCACAAGGGGGGCTCGGGGGGCGGAGCCCCCTGCAATAAAAAATAACAAATTTGTACCTCCCCTGCTCTAACCTGGATAGGTTCGTTAGGTACCTTTTATCCTTCAGAGCAGAAATAGAAGCCCCGCGCAGCGGGGCTTCGTCGACCGGTTCCCAGGTCTAAATCGCTTACTAAAATTCTTTGCACAAAGGTATTTCTTTTGTATTTGTATAATGGTATGTAATGATAATTCTATAGTTTAATTATGACTGAATAAAAAATATTAAGTTTGATAGAATGACAAACAACATTCTATGAATATTCAGTTTTTAAAACAACTGTTCTAGACAAAAAATACTATACGAATTCATAATATTTGATTGAATACGCTATGAAATGAAATTCTAAGAACTACATATCTGAACAATAAAAAATATACTAAACCAGATTATACAATGTAAGAGCTCTGAAAAATGATCATTCTATGAAATGAAAATACGAGAAACATTTTCTATGAACCCATATTCTGCGAAAATGTTGTCTATGAAACAACGTACAACCAAATATTAGGTTAGCATACTCGTCCGGTGCCTAAGTTTGAACGAGTCTGTAGAGACCGATTTTCACCTGGTTTTCCCAGTTTGATGCCTCAGTTATTTATTTAATGACATGATGCATTTGCCACAACATTTTACTAGATATTAAATAACTTTTCTTTGAAACCCGTAATAAACTAACCAGGCATAGGTACGGTGGGTTGCTAAAGTGTGTAACTAATTCTGAATGGATGGATAAATCGATATACTTACAAGAAGGCCAGTTAAATAAAATTAAGTTTGTATATTTTTGTATTTCTAATGACTTGTTTACTTTGTTGTAATTGTTGTACTAATATGTTGCTACTATTGTCTACTATAAATATCTTCTCTCATCTACTCAAAGGTTAACTGGAAGAAATCCCTTATAGGGATAAGTTCGCCTTTGTACTTCCCTTATCATAGTTATCATATTGTAAATCTCATGTTATCTGTGTTTTGTACAATAAAGAGTTATACTACTACTATATTTGTACCGTTTGGCGAAGAAACTTTAGGTTCATGGGGCTCCAGCGCACGCAACTTGTTTGTTGAGATTGCGAAACGTCTTGTTCACTTAACTAAAGACTGAAGAGCTGGCGAATCATATAAGGGCGTTTAAAAAATGTGCACCTACCCACTTAACCCTTAATTCGTCAGAAATAAGGGATGGTCGTGTTCCACCCTCCTTGGCAGTCAATAGTTTTCATAAATTTTGTTTCGAAAAAAAAATACAAAAAAGTGAAAAATACAAAGACCATGTTCAGTATTTTGAACTTATTTTGAAGTTGTCGAATTAATAAGTAGTATAATATAAAGTTGCAACAAAACAACTAAATATTTATAGTACATATGTTTTTTTCCCGTTTTCATGTTCCCGTTGTAATATCGCTTACAGTTTATAAAATGAACACCAAAAGCAAACTTAGCTAACTTTTTCGATCTTTAATGCTTAAAGATATCATTAACACCGTTGTTTGAGAGCACGCATAATGGGATTTTTAGAAAATATTATATTATTAAAACGGGTTGTACAGTCGACGTCAAAGATATCGTTGCACGATATTTACACGACCTTAATATCAAGGCAATAAAGTCGTATAAATATATTTTTGTGGCACCTAAACCGTAATGATATCTTTGACGTCGACTGTACCATGTGAATTTGGATTATTACATCCGATTTTTCGGCACCGTTGCAAATGCCATCAATACGGAGCAACTGCCGTGGTGTGAGTTTTAGTTGTGGTCTACCCACACACCCAAAAAAAAACAAAATATTGTCAGCCTCCGTACCCTAGCTGGTAGAGACCCTGCCTACGAAGCTGGAGGTTCTGGGTTCGGATCCCTGCGAGGGCTTTATTTGTGTATTTATTTATCACAAATATTTGTTCAGTCAAGTGTAAAAATAAGTATCGATAGAATCCGCTCATAAATATGTTACGACGTTCTTATTACACAGAGTTAGGGACTGAGACTTAAAACAGGGACATATTTTTGAACATTTTTGTGTACACCTGATTTTGTCTTTGACGGTTCCTTGGTCGTGGTTGTCTATGTATGTAAGTATCTATAATTATGTATCTATATATCGTATACCCACTTTGGTACCCACATCACAAGCCTTCATTGAACTGACCGTGGGACTAGGTCGATTTGTGCAAGATGACCCAAGATATTTATTATATCTTTTTAAAAATGCCCATAAGTTTTGGACCACAATGCAACACCTACGCCCGCCTACGCGGGGCGGACTCCGCTTGGACCAACCCCCACTAGCGCGTATAAAAGCGTCAACCCTCCACTGCTGAGGCCATTCTAGTCTTACGCGCGTCGGTCGCGCCGTGCCCCGTACTAGTGAGTGCATACGAGAAACTAAGGTAAGTTCATTTTAAGTTGCGTTTTGAAGTTTGGGTCTTTTTATGTGAACAGGATTTTCATCGCAGCAATGTTTAATTAACACCAACTATAAATATTTTAACTATTGTTTTTAATGAAATATGGGTTAATATTACGAAAAACTATTTGAAAATTTATTAAATGGAGGCGCATCATTTTTAGAAAAAATATTTAACTGGATATACAAAATATATGAACACTGAAAAAAGTTTTACATAGGTACATTAAACTTGACTAACTAGCATACCAATATGTTACTACTGGGTACCATAACTATATTTGAATCCCTATTATCCGTATATTTTATATACAAATATTTACATATTTTGAAACAGTCCAGTATGGATAGTTTCTAAATACCGCCGCATTTTTAAAACTTCGATATATGGACCTATAATAGTGGCTATATAGGAACCCTTAAAAATATTATCTAACGAGCTATAAAATGTTAATTGTATAGTAATTTAAATTTCATATTATCATAATATTTTTTTGAAAAATCCAAGGAGTGAAAATTCGATTAATTGAAAGATTGTTCTTGCATAAGAAAATGATTATACTGACTGGGAAATATAAGAAAATCATCGCTTGTTCCGAAAACCTCAATACATATGGGTACTTTTATTAGAAGGCTTATATATAAAACGGAAAGCTATAAATTAAAAGCAGTTGAATTATTCTATTTCTGTTTACAACGCGATATTAAAATATTCACATAATCCTCTTATGGATTCTTATGAACCCTATATGAATGTAACGAACTTTATCAGTTTAACGAAGTGTAATTAAGGTTTACAGGAATAACTAAAGGAACTACGAGTATTTCATAATTTTTGTGAATAATACACGGATATTTTTTGTGTCTATAATTATAATTACTTTGTGTTTGCTGCCTAACTTCCGTATATTTAACTGGTTATTTACTACTTCAAGTGACATAGAAAACGCAAAAATAATAGAGTTTGATAGTTTTATTTATAACAGTGATGTTCACGGGTGCCCGCTGACCTGTGTGAATTGTTCCACATACCGCGTTGATTCACTATTTCATTAAATCGATTTTAATAGAATAATAAGATATAATATATTCTTCAGAAATTAGCTCACATGTTCACTTACGGCCACTCTGTATGCTTAGCACATGATTGGTATGTCAGTATGTCGCCGCGAGATAGATCCATCTTTTACTAACTACCTATATGAATAAAAGAGGGATGGATAGTTTATCTCGCGGCGATATATTGTCGCACTAATCCTGTGCTAAGCCTGCTGGTTCCCTTGCGTGGACAGTTTCGTAGAGCCCACAATAATTATATTATTTTTAAATAAAATATTGTATTCGGTTACCACAATCTTTCATGAAATATAATTATGGAATCGCACTATATCGCCTGTCACATGTTGGCTACGAACTCTGTAAAGCGTTTGAAACGTCGGAATATAATTAATATCCATTTCCGTAGTTTTATTTAGAAGATTAACTGAACCTAACAATACTTAAGAATTATAATTAACGGGAGACTCAAAAATAATAATTATAATATTAAGATATTCTCAACTGGCCCTCAACCAAAGTACAACATGTGACTTTTAAACTGAGGATACTCCTGTTGAAGATCCTTTTAATAGGTTGAAACTCACTCTCAAGCAATCATCGATCGACTTAAATTACGCGAGTAATTCGGTTCGTTAAATATTTTAAACATAAACTTAACCATACCTACTTGAATTGGATAAAAGGGACCTTTATTTTTTATTTGTAAGAATATCTACATACTACCTACTACTATACTATAAAGTATATAAAAATTAAAGATGAATTTTATTCACGAAACTCTATTGATATAAATTTAATAATCTCGCAAACGCTGGAGCGAATTTTGGATGCAACAAGTTCTCGTTCCAGTGCTACATCATAAAATAAATTTACCTATCTATTCTTGAAGGTAAATAACTTTTGTCTTATGTAGTTTAATTTAATACAAGCAAGAACTGGTAATAATATTTTTTCTAACTGAATCATATTATTAATTTGTAATTTTAATTTTCGCATAAGTAAGTAGTCGATTTAAAATCACTTGAAAATTCCCAATAATATATTAAAAAATATAACTATCACAAATTGATCTCAAACGGTCCAAAAACGAATACCAATACAATTTAATTAAGCTTAATACAGTTCACTTTTAAAATAGTTAAAGGAAACCAACAAAATGTTATAAATTCAAACTCTCCTCTATATTTCAAAACAAGAAGTAAATAAGAAGAAACACTACGAAATCCAGAAGTTTAAATAAAAGTTCATAAATCTGGAACAATTGATAGCATCCTCGGTACAATGCCACAAGGGCCAATCTTAGATATAGGTTAGGTTAAGTAGATTAGTTAGATTTAATCTATGACGGCTCGTACACCTGTAAGTTCTTACGTAAGTTATAGGGACGGAGCTATACTAAAGAAAGAGAGGTGAATATCACTATCTCATTCCTTAGTATAACCCCATCCCTATAACTTACGTAAGAACTTACAGGTGTAAGGCTGGCCTATGTACATAAATTTTAATTTTGAAAATAAAAACGCGAATAAAAAAAAATTATATAAATATCAACCACAGCGTCCGATAAGAAAGGCAAAGAGCCGTTTTTTTAATAACATCCATGTAAAACTAAGGTTCCATATAAAAAAAATATACGGCAGTGATACTTTATTTTGTGGACAAGCCTTATTTATTTTACGTTAACTGTCCAGATACAGGGCAGTGCCAGGACTTAAAACTGTAAGAGAAATACCCAACAAACAATATTCCACAAACTTTCTCCATTCCTCAACCATTGTGAAGTTGATCCGCTACCAAAATGCCACTTCAAGCCGATTGGGACTGTCCAAACAATCACTTAAATTGTTCGCTAACGGATAACCAAGAACGTTACATCAAAAACTGCAAGTTACATAGCTTTTAAAGAGGCCCAAAGAGCAACAATCTAAGTAAGGGTCACAGAGTGAAGATCTTGCGCGCTGCTATTTATAGAGATTTGAATCAAACCTCTAAATAGGGAACTTGCACTTTTTGATGTAACGTTTTTAAGATTATCCGTTAGCGAACAGTATAAGTGATTGATTGGACAATCTCAATCTGCTTGAAGAGGAATTTTGATAAGGGATAACTTCAGGAAAATGATAGAGGAACGGAGAAAACTTGAGCAATATTGTTTGCTGGGTTTTGTAGCACGCGAAAGAGAAGCTACCATTATACAGAACGTTTCACGACTGAGAAAAGGACTTAACACAAAATATTCAAAAAACCGTGACCACTACGTTCAGTGGCATAGTGGCCCGTTTGATTTTCATAAATCCTCGGTTTGGAAAATACGACGCTAAATAATGGTTAGTAAATGTTAATGAAAAACGAAATAATTTACCGGACTACATTAACTACATATTAATATTATTTCCAATTTGAATAGCTCAAGTTACATTTATCGTTATCGCAATTATGTAAAGCAAATAAAATAGAAATGTTTTTCATATTGTTTTTTTGTATTATAGCCCAGTAAACTTTAAAATATACATACTTAATCTTAAAAAATCTATATTAATCGAAACCAAAAACTACTAAAAAATAACAACATTCTAATACTAACAACTACAAACTAAATATTAAAAAATAAATAAAACTAAACCTAAAAAAACCCTTAAAAGAAGCTACCGATTTTAACCACCCCGATCGGTTCCCGACTCAAAGGTGACCATCACCCTCGCAGCGTTTCCTTATTATTTCCTTAACATACTTAATTATTTTTTTGATTTTTTATTTCAAAATCAACAAATCAAAATCAACATAATATATATATTTTGTCATTATTACCAACTTAAATCCTAAATACATGGCTACAAGGAGCAGTGAAACAATACACCTTAAACACTAAAGAAATAAAATAATCAAAAATTGGATAATGAGTTTGCGAATAGTTTAAGTGATTGTTTTGACAGTCCCAATCTGCTTGAAGAGGCATTTTGCCAAGGGATAACTTTAGAAAATGATAAAGGAAAGGAAAAAACTTGAGGAATATTGTTCGCTGGATTATGAAGCGTGCAAAAGAGAATCTACAATATACAGAACATTTCAGGAGTAAGAAAAGGACTAAACACAAATTTAAAGCCGGGACCACTAGGTATGCTTAGTGACATAGTGGCTCGTTTAAAAATAAATCATAAGTTTGGAAAATACGACGCTAAACATGGTAAACATGGTTAGTAGTTAAATGTTAATGCAATACGAAATAATTTATCGGACTACATATTAATATTTATTTCCTATTTGTATAGCTCAAATTACATTTATCGTTACCGCAATTATGTGAAGCAAATAAAATAGAAATGTTTTTCATATTGTTTTTTTTTTTGTATTATATAGCCCAGTAAACTTCAAAATATATCTACATAATGAAACTAATTTGGTAGTGAAAAACAGCACGAAACTCAAAATCCTATAAGGGAGTTCAACTCCTACTTGTCTAAATTGCTGCGTTTTCAACGACGACATGTTGATTTGTAAAACTAACAATATTTGACAGTCAGTCTTTCAAAACGAAATTTTGTACGAGTATGAATATCCGTATAATTCAGGTAAGATATTTGTCATATAAAATTATCCGGATCTGCAAGCCCTCTTGCCGTATAAAGTCTTTGGTAGGAACATTGCTAAAAGGGCCTCCGGCACCCCATTATTGTCCCATCAACGTTAAACCAAAATGAAATAACGGCTTTGCACCGTCCAAGTTATTATTTGAGGTCCAAGTGGATTTCAGCGGTAACAAGATACCTCTATTAAATCTAGGTCGACTGTCATTAAAACGTGCTTAGGATTTTGGATAATAATTAGAGGATTACTCTGAAGGATCTAACATACTCGCATTATTTAAAATTAGTTTCATTTTTCCCAATGGAATCTGATATTTATAGTACTGAACTTTGAAATTAATGAAACGCATATAACGCAGCTTTAAAAATAAACCGTCATAACTCAAAAAACGTGAATTTTGGGAAATCGAGTTTAAAGGTTGAAAAATTGGTCAAATTATTTTATTTGTTACCTACCTACTACATTGTGTTAATTTACACAGTCATATTACAAATAATAAAACACAGGCACTTAAATATTTCCTATAGTTGCCGATTTCTGAGAATGAACTTTTGACATTCAAGTACTTTAATTAAATTAAAAAGACTAAAATAGACATAATTAAACATACAACATTATATAAAACTAAAATATACAAATTACAAAACTAAAACTTACCTAAAATAACCCACACTGCATCGTACCTGGCCCAAAGGTTCCCATAATGCCTGCAGCGTTCCCCCGCTGCACTGCTATGGAAACCTGTTGAACCAGGTACGACCCACAGCGAGGATCGTGACCCCTGTCCCGAAGCCGCCGACCAAGCTCCTTAAATAGGCGGCGAGCCTCTGAGCCCCAAGGTCCCGCTGTTTCTATAGCCACCGGCACAAACTCATACCCCGATTCCAGGGCGGAGTACTTATTATGCTTGGCTTTAGCGGCGGTTTCAGCCGCCGAACCCGCACATCTTATGGTCCGCCTCAAGTGGGACGCAGCGAATGTGCTAACACAAGTTGCGTCCCACAAGAGCACGTCATGTGAGCTCTTTTCCGCCGTACCTATACCAGCTTCATCCCTGTTAGCCCTCGAAAATTTGTTGCCCGGCATTAAAAAACTTGACAGAGCATCCCTTTCTTTATTAGGAGCACCTATCTTCCCTGATGGTGTCAGCGCTGCTCTGCAAGCCAAAAAACATTCCCTCGTTGCAGCTCGAGACCAGCTGTCAAATTTGTCATCACACGTTTCCCTGGCCCTATTGCGTAATTGTTTCGCTACACCTAGAATGACATACTTATTAAGAACTTCTCCGTCATGGCTTTATACAAACGAAGCAAAAGAAATAGACAACGAACTAAAGTCCACCCTAGAATCTTTACTAAACGTCAATCTTACCGAAAAACAGTGGATACGAGCGAGTCTCCCAATACGCTTCGGTGGCTTTGGGATTCGTCGCGTACAGGACGTCGGCCTGATTGCCTTTCTAGCTTCTTCACATGGGACCGTGGAACTTGTCACTCGAATTTTACCTTTCAATGGTGACAATAGCTCCCCGGTTCCATTCGTTTCGGAGGCGCTCGCAAGGTGGTCGGTAGAAGTCCCTGGTGACACACGCCCTGACGACCCCACCATGCAGAGGCAATGGGATGACATTTGGAGCAAAGGAATACACACAAGATTATTGTCTGGTTCCTCGGGAGTAGATTTGGCGCGTCTTAAGGCCGTCTCACAACCAGAGTCAGGGGCCTGGCTACATGCACTGCCCTCGCCCCAGCTAGGTACAGTGCTGGACAACGACTCCGTGAGAATAGCAGTGGCCCTCCGATTGGGGGCTAAGGTGTGTGAGGCTCATCGTTGCAAATGCGGGGCGTTTGTAGCAGAAAATGGCCACCACGGTTTGAGCTGCCAGAGGTGCGCTGGTCGGCTTCCGAGGCACCAGACAGTAAACGAAATCGTCCGTCGAGCAATGATATCAGCCGGCGTGCCGTGCGTCTTGGAGCCCCCTGGCTTAAGTCGTACTGATGGGAAACGACCGGATGGGTTAACCCTGATCCCATGGCGGAGAGGACGCTGCCTCTTGTGGGACGCAACTTGTGTTAGCACATTCGCATTGTGTTAATGTATCATAGTATTATATTAATTGCATTGTTCATAGTGTCTATTTGGATATTATATTACATTCAAACTAAAACGAAATCAGTGTGATAAATATAATAAATTGAGCTTAGAAAAAACCCTTATGGAAATATGCCCTTTCATGATAAAATTTATTTTTTAATAATCTGAAATGTATCATTTAGTTCCAATAAATATTTTGTCATTAAACGCGTTAACTTCGAATTTACCTATTTTTTAACACAAACTCTAAAATAAACTTTACTCATCTTTTATAGGTACAGAAAGGCGATATATCGAAATGTCTCTCATCATGAGCATCCTTCCTATTCATGTATCGGATCATAATTGAAGTTAGCCTCTTTAGCACAAATTGAATCGCGTGATTTAAACGTAGCAACTCATGCCATCTCTCTCATTAACGCTATTTTGGCGGGTCTGAGAAAGAGACCAGGTAAAGCTATCGAAAATATAGCGTTTTAGTACATTAACTAAATTTTTGTCAATTTTGAGTTATGACGGTTTATTATTAAAGCTGCGATATGTAAGAAAAGAACACTTGATAGTAGGAGCAAAAAGTCTCACTGCATAACGTAACGTAATAAGCATTATTTTAAAACTAAAATGTACGATGGGTAGGAACATCATTACTGTGGACACACTTCTGCAATTGCCAACCCGCTTGCCCAGCGTAGATATTAAAGGCATTTACGCCGTACGTCCAGCAGTGGACTGTTATTTGGAACGAATAAACTTGATGAATTTTTTTATCTGTGTTTAATTATGTACAGAAAAATGATAAATGAATATAAAATGTTATACATACACCAAAGGAAAAAGACCTAAGTAGTTCACCAACGTCCGAGCTGGGATTCGCACCTACTTATGCCAGTTTTCACAGCTGATGCCAAAACCACTCGGCCACCCGGTCTATCAGTACAGGCTTATGATATTTAATTAATTTATTGAAATGCTCTCATAAGATAAGCTGGATCTGAGAGAATACTACAATAAAAGATACACTTAAAACAACAAAGATCCATAATTGCGAAGCTCATATGGAAGGCAAGACCTTCGCCCCCGGCTATGGAGCCCTTGTCAGGAAATAAAAGGAATTAAATAAACATGGAGATTGTTATCTTAATTATTATCGCATTTGTAAATGTTTTAACGTATTTAAAAGAGCAACCAGATTGTGAATTAATTTTGGTTAGACCATAAAGTTTATTGGCTTATTATTGTCTTTGATTTTCTTATTGCTAATGTTAAGTGAGGATAACTGTTCCGGATATCCTAGACTATTTATAGTCTATAAACCGTTTTTATTGATTTCCGTTAAATTAAAGGGAAGCTTATTTAGATCAAAAATAATCAATTTCTCTAAGAAACTAGTGTCTTAACTCTTACTGTTATTGAGTTATTAAAAAAATAAGTTTAATGACTGAACAAGTAAGTGTATTGCAACCTTTATTACATCCTAATGTTAATTATTTTGACGTGTGCCGTCAGTCACCTGAGATTTTATTCTTAAGGTTCTCTCACACTTGCCATTACAATTATTATGTATGAAAATGAAAAAAAAAATTTTTTTTTACGAATTTAACAAAAGCCAATATACCAGGCACCTTCTATTAATGTCCCAAGTAACCTGTCCAATTTAATGGAAATCAATAAAAACACTGTGTAGATGCTATGAACTAACGTCAGACATTAGCTAGAATTAAACAACATGTTTTAATAATAATTTAGACCTTCATGGTACCTTAAAAAATACAGATGGATTTCACGAAATACTCATACGATATTTAAAATGTACATTTGTCTGCTTATAATAATAATTGAAATGCTGTAAGATAAAGTATTGAACATAAAATATAATTCCAATAAAAAAGAAGGAATGCCTCATAAAAATAAGATATTCGTCATCTTTAACTCGGTCAAAAAGTTAATATATCTAAGTACTTATTAAAATCTTATTTTAGTTCTGACCCGTAGGCATGGAATTTAATTTAATTCAGTACAAGCAGTTATTTAATCTGGATGTTATAAAAACTGAAGGGTCATTATAGAATTATCTTGTTGAAGACATGTGACATATTGCTAAATTGAAAGCAAGAGCAAAATCATTCTGGTATTTATAGTGAAATTGGCTTTAACTAAAATGTTTAGATACTAATTTTGAAACTTTGAACTTTAGCATTAATGTTTTATTGGAACGTGTCTGTTTCGAATTTATTACTTTCTTTATTAGATACCTACTTATATAATTCTTTAGTCTTTTTTTTTCAAAATACGCAAAAAAGTTAACTTCGTCAAATGTAGATAAAGTACGTAATCTTAATAGGACAAGAAAATTAGATCCAAGATAAATGTTTTGTCGAATTAATTACTAGCAGGCTGGAAATCGTGTAAGTATCTTCATTTACTCTTGCACATTATCACCATTATGGCTGTACTACCAAACCATATTTGAAGATTAAAGTACTGCTTCGACGTAGAATTTAACCCTTTATAATTGTTAACTGGATGGCTTTTTCATCCAGCGTACTGTTTTCGAGATATAAGCAAAAAACTGAAAATAAACTATAATTTGACAGTTACTTGGCTCTAAAAAGTTGACCCTTAAATTGGCAAATTAAAAAAAAATGTGCAAGCCTCCTCTCCATTGTGTAAAGCAAAAACTTCTGTCTTTAAAAAATACAAAAAAAGAGGGCCTGAAAATCTATAAATTGTTTATTTTATTTTATTGTGATGTACATTGCCAATTTATGGGGCTCTCCTGGTAATGTGCGAATTCAGATTTCCTACATTTAGGACTAAATGAAGATATTAAAATGATTAGCAGCCTACTAGGACTTAGTTCCAGGAAATAATCTAATATTATTGTCCTATACAGCCCTGACTAAAACTTATTCGTTATAATATTGAAATGATTTCGTTATTACTAATTAGACTAACAAATGCCAATTCATTTCGTTAGTTAATGAGACGATTTCAGGCCTCTTTCGTTTAGGATGTTTTCCCTCAGGACCGAATGTAATTCGTTAGTGAAATGTCTCCCACGGTGTGCTTCTAGAAGAAAGTTATTTTAAAGAATACGAATTAACCCTCTCCGGAACTTTAGTATATTTTAAATAGTTAATTGCTGTACCGTACCTAGTCTGGTGCTACTCATTAGTTGTTAAGTAAGCACTAGAGTACGATATAATTTTCCATAAAATTCTGAAGCACGCAGTGCTGTTTTGTGATTATAATAATTGCTTCATGCAATTTAAGAAATTTATTCATATTTTAATTATGTTTTTTTATTGGGCATGTTTTTTATTGAAACTATAATAGCCTTTTTTTTTTAAAAAAAGTGAGTAAAATGCATCATTGACGATATCCAGTAGCTGGCTATATGTACCTAAATACGATAGGAGCAAGTATCTCTAAAATAAGCAAATAATTCCTCAAGCTGCATATTATTTTGCAAATAATATTCTATCTGATTGTAAAATTCTCAAAAGCTTAATCTGAAGAAAATTTATTTTGATGTTTTTTGCGGTTAATGCTTAAATAATTTGTTTCGATATCATCAAAACAAAGAAATAAGGCGTCAAAAATATAAGTACCATAATGGTTTTTTTTACTGAAACAAATAAACCAAAAATTGCTATCTTTATCCATTTTTATTACTTAAAAAAAGTCAATATCTTGAACTAGGACGAATCCAGACTAGTTCATATCATCTGACATTTTACTCATTTTAGTCTCTAAAAATGGCCAGAAATATAACCTAATGTGTCGGTTTACTTATAACTGCGGTATAATTGTGATAACTGTTCGAAATCACCTCATTCTTTCTTACCATTTTGATCGACTTCAATAAGAGCATCATCATAAATGTTTTTTCTTACAACTGTCTTCAAAATGAATAAATATAAATATCTCAGCGGCTTTTTGGTTAAACAGTTGAAAGAACCTCTAACTTTGTATTTGGATAAAAAAAGCTGCTAATACTTCAAAGGGATCTTTAAAACGATTAATTTTGCAGCAGTTTAACCAAATTGAAAACATAGGAAAAGTTTCATTGAAAATGTTGAAATTGTTGAATTATCCTTTAATGAAAAGGGTGTCGTTTTTATGACGAGGAAAGATCCTGACGAAATAAAATGGAATGAAAGGAATCGGAAATAGTTGGGACGGAAATCCGGAGGCGGAGGGCTACCGTAATTTTGGATTTTGTAAATACTGAATTTTATTACACTCGAATAGGAATTAGGTTGGCTGAGATCGGGGAGCCGTGGGTTTCAGGCAAAGCTGAGAACATAAGCTCAAATTCCACTTTGAACGTTGGTGAACTCTTTTTCTTTGATATGTGATAACTTAATTTAGAAGGTGAACTACCTACCCTTGAACAAGCCGTGTAAACGTATTCGTGCAAATTGCTACAAATTGGGGATTTGGCCAATTTGCTTGAAGCATGCTACTTAATATGTATATTAATATTTCAAACAGCTTAAATCCTGCATCAAACCAACGCTTTCTGCTTAGACCAATGGTTGACTGGTACAGAATGCAAAAAATATTTAATGGAATAGTTTGATTTGTTCCACACAGTGTTTAAAATTAGATAGTCATTTAACTTTTATTATTTTTCTTTACACGAATGATAGTATGTAGGTACTACTAATGTTTCAAATTACAATTGTGCTAGCAAGCGTGATAAATAATTGGGTGTAAACCTGTGTTGTGATATGTTATTATCCTAAAAATGCCCTTCCCGAAAATGTTCCCAATTTATGAGCGGACGTGCGGTTTCAATTCAGTACATTTCTAATTTTGAATCTTTTTTAAGCACGCATTTTTATTTAAACTTTAACCTTTAAAAATTGTGTTGCCGAAATGAAAATGAATAAAAAACAAAAATTGAACACGAAGGTACATATATATTCATTAATGTGGAACAATTCGTTTTTCCGAACAACTTATTTATAGTTATTACAACAATTAAACTGAAAATTCCATAAGGTTCAAGGCAAGATTATATAAGAAAAAATCCTAATATTAGCGATAGATGCGTTTAAAAAAAAAAATAATATTTTAAAATTTAAACTGTTTATTTCACGTAAAGGTACATTTATAATTTTTTTAGGTACACAAAACTCTAATCTAATTATTATTTAGATTTTAGGTGAGTTAGGTCTTACTAAATGGTTATTTATTTAATTAATTACATTAGTGAGGCACTTAATGTAAATTTCACAATAATTTTACCTTACAGAATATCATGCAATATCTGACATATTTAACATAGGCGGATAATTTAGCTATCCTTGTCCAAGTTTCTACGTTTTAATCAGTTCCTTGAATTGTTTTACTTAGGCATGATAATATTTACCAACTTAATAGGGAAGGATGTAAGTATTGCAGGTATTCGTATCTAGGTAGTACATAATATTTAAAAAAAAACACAGCAAATTAATAATCTCTGCGATAGAGAAACTAGTTAAAATCTTAATATGTATTATTGCAAAATAATTCTATAACATCATCTTTTATATTATCCCTTACGTTTATATCATGTTAGCCCAGACAACTACAAGAGCCAGGGATTAAATACTGAAACTTAACACACATATTTAGTAAAACAAATTAGGTCTATATGACAGTCGCGTTTATGACAGATAAACGACGTCCTTTTCTGAGTCACTGTGTGCGAGAGTGACAAATGCCTTACCCGCGATAACAGTTTATAGTAACAAGGGTACTGGAAATTATTCAGGCAACGGATGACTTAATAAAAGTACAAAAATTTTATACTTATCCACATTTGAGATTGTGAACTGTATTTTGTTTACGCAACGTAATTATAAATATTACTATCATACATAAATGGAGCTAGTCCTACAGTAAGCTAAATTTAGGTTTGTAACGTGGGTAACCGGGTACTAAGCGACGATTATTTACGCGACCATAAGGAAAATGTATTGCTGAGATACTTACCCCCTTATTTGTTAACGTTTGCTAACTTAACAAGCCGCTAATAATTGTTTGTCCCTTTTGCTCTTATGGACACATTGTTAAGACCGAAAGCGTCAAACAATTATTAGCGAACGTTAACGAATAAGGGGGTTATATCTACCGTTAAATTTTAAGCTCGTTTGACATTGGCACATCCTGATATAATAAATAATAGATAAAATATGAATACTAGAATAATGAATACATAGAAAATGACCAAAACCAAGGTTCAAATATTCATATTCTATATTTTTGTGATAGATGTAATATGAGATGCACTCGCCTGGATTCAAACCCGTGTCTTCCAGTTTCACAGGCAGAGACTTGAACTGTAGAGTTCTACAGATCCGGCAAATATATTCTTTTCTTTTTCGACTTAATAATTTTGAAAATACTCTTGAACAGTCGAAAATAATGATTTTTATGTAGGTATGTATTTGAGATAAATTCCACGTATTTATGTAGCACAGTTTGCTTTACGGTATTACGTAGTAATATTAAATAAACGCAGTCATATTGGATTTCAGGAGCTGAGCGTATATATTTGATTGAGTACTAGCTTATATTATATTATTTTACGCTAAAATAATAAACGGTATTCTGGTTAAAATACAATTCATATCCTAAAACATTTTTCGTGGAACAAATAATTATTTGTATTTTGAAGTTGTGATGCTACTATTTTTATATAAATTATAAATATGTGATAAAATACCAAAGAAAAAATATCGACTTCACAACCGCAGATTGTATTTGATCTCATGTTTTCAGTTTTCGCGGCTTGTGCCTAGATGATGAATGATCATTATTTCATAACGCAGTCTAATTATCACACGTACTCGTAGTTACTCGTCTCTCTCAATATCAATGGGATTTGAGAAATGCATGCACGTCGCAGCGGCGCTAGTGTTTTTGAGTTTTCGCAAGAGAACAAAACAAAACAACAGCAGCTTATAGTTATATGCTTGTCTCAAAGACTAAGCCATGCATGTCTTAGTGAAAGCCGTATTAAGGCGATACCGCGAATGGCTCAATATATCAGTTTTGAAGAAGATTGATATACAAAAATAGGGAAACACGTATATTACGTAATAGGTCATGTAGGTATTCTGTTAATGAATGAATGGCTTGTTACTGAAGTTGCTAGCTACATAATATAGGGAAACGTGTGTAGCGGGAACTTATTAACTAAAGCTATTACTCTAATTATTTGACCTACAGAAAGTTTCTCTGCTAGTCCGCAGAAAGGTTTCAAAGGAAACATATTTAGCCTTCGTAACGATATGACATAATCTGCAAAATAATCATCGTAATCATCATCAGCCGTCCACTGATGACGCTATTGTAATCGATTTTTGAATCTGTCCTCGTCTGAGGACGTCCTGCGCTACGTTTGCCGAAACGCGGTATCCATGCAAGAACTCGTTTTCCCCAACGGTTATCGGTTCTACGGCAAATAAGGCCAGCCCATCTGCCACTCCAGCTTGATAATCCAGTAAAAAAGCAAAGTCATCAACATCATCATCAGCCTGTGACAATCCACTGCTGGACGTAGGCCTTTCCTATTAACTATGCTTATAGACGCATTAGGAGGTAAATGCCCATAATCGCCACGCTGGGCAAACGAATTGGCGATCGCAGTAATGTGTCCACTATGATGACGCTGCTGCCCATCATCAATATTTTGTCAAATAATGGTCAGTGACACTTCAATCCCTTAGTCGACTCTTACGACACCCGCAGGAGGAGTTGGGGCGGCGGGCACACGGCAAAAAGCAAAGTAATATTCATTAAATAATTACAGGGTACACTCAACCAATTGCAATTTTGATGCGACTAAACCATGTCTCAATGACAAGAGATTTCTTACAATAAGTTTTATAGCATCGTTGTATATGACCTAGCTAGTGTCTAGTGTCCGAGTAACTTAGGGTACCAAAATATTGTTTGTCTGCACATGTGTACAATCTGAATATCTTCAAGCAAAGAGTGAATAGGGTGCTTAGCCAAGTTGCCAATCGCTAGCGCTTCATCGTTAATCGCAGCTAACTGTCTTTGTCACACTAATATGAAAGAGTGACAGAGAGGGAAAACTACGTTACGCTACTAAGCGCTAGCGATTGCCATCTTGGCTAAGCACCTAGGTATCTCTTAGGTAAGCGTGATCCACCGTAGACTGCATCATCACTTACCAGCAGGTATGATCGTGGTCAAACGTCTACCTATTATGAATAAAAAAAAAAATGTATGAAGCATGCTCAGATATTTTTGGGTACCATGGCCGCTCCGATGTATCTGATGGCGACTACTCGTTCTAGTTATGTGTGTTTACTTTCCAGTTGTGTTTGGTTTTAATCCGACTCAAAGATAAACAAGAACCCGCACATGATCCGGTCCTAATCTACATTAAGCACTACCGAATTCTGAATTCCTGATCCTGAAATCCGGATTGCGACACCCCTTTAAGAATCAATTAGTTTGGGTTGCTAGATTTTTTTATTTCGCTCAAGCTTACAGTGTGGTTAATGATATACACGTGGCCATTTCTTAAAGGCCGCATTTGTATTACTTTTTAATTTGTCTTTACCTTTTGAACAAAACATCATTAAATCATAAATCTTTATTGTTATGTGCAAAATGCATTGACACTTTTTTATAAAGAACACATTATATTGCACACGAAAATGCCGTTGTTATAAAAATCCTTTCGATCGATATGTTATGACTGTATTTTTAGATCGAAATCGATCTAAAAATAGTATCATATCAATTACTTATTTTTACCGCCGCCAAAACATCGAATCAAATCCCTTAGTTAACTGTAGAACTTTTCTTTTCCCATTTTAATAAATTTAGAGAGTAGCCTAATGTAAACTGTAAATATATAACAACTTTAAAAATTTCCGATTCAACGAAATAAAAATAAATAAAATAAACAAGTTTCATTACGAAGGGTTATCGGCATGTAATAAAATAGCTTTACGCATTTTCAATTAAATTGAAACAAGAGTCATGGTTCATTGTGACGTTCAGCTTTTCTGTACAAAGCACATGAGTATCGTATTGTACATTTCCCTTTTCATGTACTCTCATTCGTAACTCGTTATAAACGGGTCAAAATTATTTTGTTGTCTTGTTTCATACCACTCTGTCACGGTTTTAGTTACTGTTTCGACTCAGTATATAAAATAAATCCGGTGCACTTGTATTTCTTTTTCACGCTAGATTTTAATCCATACATTAAAAATTGGAAACAAAACATCATCTCGTACAAAACTCAGAACTGTGTCACGTTTTTTAGGGACACAAAATAAGACAACGAAAAGAATTTTCACCCAAACAAGATCAAGGCGCAAAATGTAATCTACAAACTAGAAATAAATCATATAAATATAGCTGCATATTTTAAACTTTTGGGATTGAATCATCAACTTTTTCACATGCTAATCCACATTTGGATTTTATGTCTATAGTTTTAAAATATTTTATTCGACTAATTACATTACACCAACGCTGTAGTTAATATTTTTCCCGAAATTCAGCCTTTTTACATGTTTAAATAAAAGACTATAAATTATATTAATTGCACAAGTTAAATTATATAACCTATAGAATTTACATTCAGTAGCAATGTTAAGCAAATTCAAACATGGACACGATTTTAAAACGGAAATGTACATCGAACACTAACTACTTTCCGTGACCGTATTCTAAAATTAGTTTGGAGGTAATGTTATCAAATGATTAAAAGAGATATTTCATCGTTTTTATTAAAAAAAAATAAATGATTACGGCTTCGATAGAGGGGATTGCTAAACTGAATCGACCAGATGACAAAGAACATAGGGGAGACATAAAACATACGAGAATCTTTAAATGTGTGAAATGTTCACATATATTATTTCTACATACCTACACCTGCCACCTGCTTATATATAGCTATTATTTATTGGTTACACTATGAACACGTTTATTTTAAACAATATTAAAAATCATTCTTATTTCGAATTATTGCGAATTCAACTATGACTTTCAATGTAAAAAAATTAAACATAAAATTGGAATTATTCGTGCGATTTTTCAAATTTCCCGCCTTTTTCTACTGCCACCGATAGCCAGACAGAGCATAGTCAGCACAGGGTGCTTAGCCAAGTTGCCAATCGCTAGCGCTTGGTAGCGTATCGTAGTTTTCCCTCTCTGTCACTCTTTCATATTAGTGCGACAAAGATAGTTAGCTGCCTTTCGCTTACGATTGACGATTAAGCGCTAGCGATTGTCAGCTTGGCTAAGCATCCTAATAATTTGTTTTAAAGTTCTTAAAATAAAAGTCATTCAAATATTGATTCAAACCTTCAAGGTTTTCATAGATCACAAAATTTATTACAGCACCGTTTATATAACCTATTGTAGATAAAATACGAGAATTCTGGTAGAATAGCTCTTAATGCTAATAATAATAATTCTTTACCAGTTAACCTTCGTGCCAACCCAATAAGCTGCATTCGGTTTAACAAAGACTTATTTAAAAATGCTTATACGCGAGAACCTAAAACAACCCATATATTGCAGTGTATTACTGTAAATAATAACATGAGCATAAATATTTTACAAGTTGAATTAATTTTTATCGTCTCAGTACTCTCAGTATAGTTCAATACAGACATTTCCAGTCCACATGTCCAACACATCACTTGCATATAAAGCGTTGCCGTGTCACAACACGTCAGAACTTCGCAACATGTCACACTTTTCTAATACAATAGAAATACCTATACAGTGTGGAAATTCTTTTTGGGTCAGTTAGGGCAGCCACCAGATCCAGAGTAGCTACGCGAAAATGGTATTAGAAGACCTTCTCTCGATTTTAAATTAATGAAAATTGGCGTTTACAATCAGGCATGGCAGTTTACAAAGAAAATTAAGAATTTTCACTCTGTAGATGTATTGGTACAGACACGTTAAATAATATTTCTACATTTTAAAATATGTGACGTAGGAACACAGCTTTTAATCAAGTAATTACTATACATACGGTTAGTAACAAAATAGTTGTGATCTGTTTAAGGGCCCATTCGATTTCGTATTTGATTAGGATAGGGAAAAATACTTTTTCATCACACTTGCTGTCTAAGCGCGCCATTGCTTGCATGCGTAGCGGGAGTAATAGAAAAGTGAAATTCCCTAGGGAGTAATATAAATGTCAGTACGTCATTTAATAATATTTTGTCTTAAAACTTATTTTTTTGTCGGCAAGTGTGAGAAAAACATTGTATGCATCACGGTCGGTAAGCGGAATACTAACTCGAGTCATAAAAGCCCTCCGCCTGACGGCGTCGGGCTTCTAACACTCTCGTTAGTAATTCCGTACTTACCTCCCTTGATGCACAATGTACTAATTATTACATTATACTTTTTCCTAATTAAAATAAGATATTAAACGGATTCCACACTATTTATCTTCCTATCCTATCCTAGGGCCCATATATATTATGATCCTATGATTATTTCCGCAATTTAATTACTTTTTAGAGCCGCGGCACAGATTGTCAGTTATGCTATCTATTACGGGTAAACCACATCAGCACATCACTGTTTGAAAAATACGTAATAATAGCTTAAAATTCGCAAACGTTCGATTACGACGTTTAAGCGCATCATACTCGTACAGTGAATTTTCGTATTTTCGCAGCAGTATGGGGAGCACGCGTCAAAATGACGCGATAAGATAATGGCATATTGTAACGTTGAGTAAAAGTTAGTATCTAGCCCGTATTAAATGTACAGTTGTACACCCTATAATATATATCTAGTGCCTAGATGATTTACATTTTGTATGTGCATTTCATCTGCGATTATCACGAAAATCCTAGAAAACGAACATAAGATCAATATTCAATTTTTTCGCCAATGTTATCCCACGTCTACATAAAATGCCTATAATACCTGTACAATAATAATGCCTCCACGCAAACCATTCAGACGATCGTATATTTAATGTAGTCAGTGAGATATAAACAATGACACTATAATTTATATATTCGTAATTTTACAGTTAAGCAGGGCATAGCACTACGACACCTGCCAATCTAGCGCGTCAAATATGCAGTTCAATGAAATTCAAATCTTATAAGTTTTCCCACAATGTCGTAACAGATGTGCTTACCATAGAAAAAATCAACTACGAAAGACTCTGGTTGTCACGGGATTCGAACCCGCTTCCTCTGGATTGCCGTGTCACTTCTTATAAGTTTTATAAGAAGTGACACGTACGTAGGATCAGCAGTTTAAGTACGATATATCCCTTAACAAGGGTCTACTAGTAGTATTATTAGTGTACTTCTTTAAAAAAATATACACAATTAATGCACCTTTTACATCACTTACGCCATTTTTCCTCATTTGTAATTATTTACGCGATCACTGAAAATCTAAATGCAAATATGTTCATAATTTTTCTATGCGACCCTATTTTACAGTCATAATATCAGTTACATATATAAGAAGCGGGATCGTACGTATTGTACCGATGACATAAAGAGATAGTCAATACATATTTTTTAGCAACTTAACCTTCAATTTTGTTTAGAAATATCTTTAATTTTTCGGAATTAATTTCAAATTGTCTTTTCCAGTGCCTTTTTTTTAAGACTCTGATACGACTTTTTCTTTCACTTGGTCCATGTACGCCCTTCTCGGCCTTCCTCTTTTTCCCCTCTACTTTTCCTTCAATTATGTGTGGTATGAGGTGTCCCAACATCTTCCCTCTTCTGTTGGCGATGATTGACAACAGACACCTGCTCTCCTTTACCCGGTTGAGCATCGTCCTCGTTGGTCACTTTCTGATCCTGCTTATCCTCTCCATACGCCGCCAACACCACATCTTAAACGTCTCTATACGGTCTCTGTTATTTACTCAATGTATTTTCGTGCAGTATGTTAGTATAATATAAATAAACTACCTCAGAGCAGAATTTATAAATACCTACATAATTCATCCCTCTGCCAAAGCAGTGTCACTCATCCAACTATACATAATTAGCTTACAGCATCATTTTGCCATGTAACTGTCAAACACAACGCCTCCGCTGCCGACCACATGTCCAACATCTATCCCATAGTTATAATGTCATTTCAATTATAAACTTTAGTAATTTTCGTAATTCACTATTTTGATGTAGGGTAATACAGTTATCGGTTAAATGAACATTGATTTTATACATAAATAGTTTGTGTATAATCACCTAGTCAATAGATTTGCTTAAATGTTTAGAAAGCAAGTGAGTAGCTACTTTTCGACCCACGTTTATATCAATGATTTACATATTTATATGTATATTGAATAGCTTTTGTTTGAATGTCTATTCACTTCATTAATCATGATAAATATTTAATCGTTACGTATGTACGGGTGCAACATAAATGATTAATTATTCTATCTTTAATTGATTCAAAAAGACGCGTATGTTTTATTCTTAAGCTCCTATTTTTATATTAGGTGTCCGTAGTTTATTGTATTTGTTATCAATGTTACTTCAATATCTATATCAAAAGAGTTTTGACCATGAATCATTAGGTCTATGCTTCGGAAAGGAGCTTCAATATGAAAACCCTTTTTTAAGCACTGCTGAATATTGTACCTGTGGTACGCTTCATATTTCATCTGGAAAAATATAATAGTGAGAACCCTTTCCGTGTTTATTAAAATATAGAATACATTATTTGTATATTTTTAGCTCCTATCTGTCTGTTTTTAAATGTAGTTTTATATACTCCAAACACAAGATTATTGGTAACCACTTACCTACTTGTGGTAACTTAAGTTTTTTACAATTATTATTTGTGAGGTTTTATTATGCATGCTAAGTGTATACTTTAAATGTAACTGACTGACTTGAGTGATCTACTTATATGTGTTTTTCAATAATTTAGGAAAATGAGTTGAATATTTGTGATATAGTTATATAGATATTTTTTAAATATATCCTGAAAGTGACATAAAAATTGTCACAAATGTGACATTTCTAAAGACAACAAAAATATTATCGTGCTATCCGTACACGCTTTGTTTTAAATATATTCAAAACGCACAATACACTTCGTGTTTAATAATCTGAGCGCCGTGAAAGTGAATATTCTGGAATTAAGCCTCAAAGGCTTGTCTCGAATGTGTTTTAATTCGAGGGAGTTGCTTGTTTGATGCCCGTTGTTGCTTTGAGAGCACGTTTAAAATCCAGGTTTGTTCGGATGTGCAGTAGGTGGAGTAGCTATTGAAAACGAGGCACAAAAAAGGCAGTTTTATGAACAATTATGAACGAATCCCCGGTACGAACTAAGCTTCCTACTCATACTAAAGCTATCTCAAATTTGAAAACTTTTTGTCAGTTATTATTTTGGATATAAACTGGCCAAGAGCATGTCGGGCCCTGCTCGGGGTTGAAGTAGTTAGCTATTATAATATATTCAAAAATATGGTATGATTTTTTAATATTAATTTGACTACAAATTCTGATAGCGTCTTATAAAATACGTCTGTAATTAAAAATTTCAGAGAAATAACTATGACGTACCTAATAGACGTGACAAAAATGTAAGAGTAAAGGTTCTGTTTTGGCATTAAATTTTACAATTTCATATAATGATATAAATTACCTTCTATAAATCATTATTATTTTTTGTTTCTCTTATAAAATAGAACACACGACAAGTTTGTTTGGTACTAAAGTACTTCTTTTTTAAGTATTTCAATTACGTTTTCTTTTTCTCCTTAATTAGACACACTTATTAGCATCTGAGCTATGATATCATAAAAGATTTATAAATTTATAATATTTATTTCCTTTGTACATTCAAATTCTCATACTTACATTAAATCAAAAATTCTGTATTTTAATATTTAAGGTATTTTATATAGGCAAACACGAAAATTGGACCGGATTTAATATTTTAATTCTCATAGGAAATAACTTTACTTTTACAGCAACGAGAAAGTTTTTAGCATTTTTTTAGTACTGCTCTCGGCAACTCCAAGTCAATTAAAATTTTGATATCCCTTTATGTTACCAAATTGCTTCAAATTAGATTATGGCGCATGACCAACATGAAAAATATGTATTAAGTATGTTCGTAAGTTCGACATGCACAAAAAAATCACGATCGCGTCCATTGTATTACGAAATTTAGTATAAACTATATAAAAGGCGGCATATTAAAAAAGTGCATTTTGTTAACCGTTAATAGAAATTTTGAATATACTGCCCATTTCTTAGGCAGAATTTAACTTCGTAAGACAAAAAATCCTGACGTTAAAATTAGTTTCTGCCCTCCGGCCGGCAAACAGCACATTGCCGGCCGCTGCGCTAAACTAAGTTTCCGCCTTCTGGCTCCGTTGAGCAGAAAAATACACACCTCGGCCGTTAAATGGGAAAGCCTCGTTCGTAAAACGAACGTTTTTGAATTTTTACGAAAAGTTCAATCCTAAGGCAGTCGTGGCAACCCCATTGTATTGGTTACGGGTGAAACAGGCCCTTAGCCCTTACGGGTGAAGCAGGCCCTTAACCACTTATTTAATTTGAAATTTTGGTTGATCCTTATTCCTATGTAAAATAAAAGTGACAGCTGGTAGGTAACCACAGTTACTAAAAACAATTTGTTAGGTAATAGGGCTGGGAATTACAGCTCCTATTACGTAAGGAACTGTTTCACTGTTTAGCTGTACTTTTCTTTTATACGGCTGGGGAAAAGGATAGTGATATTTTTATTTCACGGATATGTTTATCCCGGGGATTATGAAATAGGCTGTGTGTAAGCAAGATGAAGATATAATGAATTTTCAAACTCACTACGCCCGCGTAGCAATAGTGCTACGAGTCTTGCTACGCTGACGCTCGTAGACTAGACGCAGCGGAACTCAATTCGAGATTCACTAGAGATCTACTGCCACTTTAATATACCGAAAAACTATACACGTACCTACTGTTATCTCTGTCGCTCTAATGAAGCCATAGTTGGCATGATAGAGACAGATGCACGTTTACGATATTATTCGATATACGCGGAAGGCCGATCACGACCGATCTTTATGGAACTCTCTGAGGGAGGCCTATGTCCAGCAGTGGACGTCAATTGGCTGATGATGATGATGATGATGACGCGGAAGGCGCTCTAACAACTGATAGCGTAATACCTACTATTCACTGATAGGTAAGATGGAAGAGATAACATAATGCCTTCAATTGCCAGTTAGTTTTGCGGTAGTTATAATCGCATAGTTGTTATATTGGTTAGGTACATGGATTTTAAATAGTTTTCTTATAAATTAAATTAACCATCCTTCCTAATTAATACAGCGCTAGTACAAATCAGTACGTACATTATGCATCAAGGGATGTAAGTACGGAATTACTAACGAGAGTGTTAAAAAACCGACGCCGTAGTAGCCGTGACTCGAGTTAGTATTCCGCTTACCGACCGTTGTTTTTCATCATACTTGCCAACAAATATTACTCCCGCTACGCATGCATGCAATGGCGCGCTTAGACAGCAAGTGTAATGAAAAAGTATTTTTCACACGTTAACCACGAAAGCTTTGTGATAAAAATGTACAGATTTTTGTATTGAAAAAATTCATTCTTGTCTATAAATGTCCCAGGTTTTACTAAGACACTTGCCCTAATCTTATTCCGGTCACATTAAAACATACAAAAAGTGCTGATTGAAATTATGACCTTCCAACCCTTTCCATAATCCACTTGGGTTGTCTAGACGATATAAACGCAATCCAAATATTTTTAAAATAATGTTATAATCTTTTTTAGTAAATATTGGCCAAACTGCCATTTTAGACGAGGCTATTAAATGCTGTGAAGTGAAAGAATTCAAAAGTTAAACACTTAGTTTAAATTTGAAGTGTTATCTTGTACTCTTGAAATATGTAACTTTTTACAGATATTTTAACAATTTAGGTACTCGTATTTCTAAACTCAGTCTAAAGTATTATTTTACCTGGCTGAAGAGATCTTCAGATAAAAAGTTTGACTTGATTTGAACAGATATCCATGAAATATTTTTATAGTGAACAATTTCAAAATTGCTTAGCCTGATCCAGACATAAGTTAATTTGTTTTATATTTAAATGTTATTTTTATTACCTCTTCTTAATTTGTAAGTGCAAAAATTTATTCAATTTAGTGTCATATCTTTTTTTTCCACAATATGTATATAATTATTATTTGTAAATTAAATTAAATTTATCTCCAAATACAAAGCTTCTCTGCACTGAATACTACGTGTCAATCATCGCTCAATCAGCTGAAAAGGCTGAAAATGACCGCGTCCGCAGAAACCGTAGCTGAAAGCACCTGAAGGCTCTGACAGTGATAGATCGTGATAGTTTCCTAAACGGTGTAAGCAAGTGTTTTGTTCTGGTGTGGGAGGAACATGATTGATTTTAATATTCCTATTATCACCTCATTACGGAATCTTACGTCAGTTATGACGTCATTTATTGTTTTAAGCCTTTAAGTATGTAGGTACAACTTTTTGCAATTTATACCCTAAAGATTGATCAAAAGTGTCTTGCTCTTGCTTTACTCGTAGGGCTAAGATGTATAGTTTTGAATGGGAATATCCAGATAATACGGATATCTTAGAAAATTATCCGGATCTGCAAGCCCTAGTGCTTATACATTACAAAAAGAAACAGTTTTAAAAAAGTTTCTGAGATAATTCTTACATTGTCTATGACAAAAAATCAGTACCTACTCGTATCTAATGAAGTAGATATGAAGGTATTTAGTTATAAAAATGCAAGCTTATTGAAATGTGTTCTATAAAAAAGTATAAATTACACTATTTTATTGGAACCAGCACTCAACTTGTCTTTAAATAAGAAGAAAACCGGCCAAGTGCGAGTCGGACTCGCGCGCGAAGGGTTCCGTGCCATTCTCAATTTATTATTTAAAAAAACCGGCCAAGTGCGAGTCGGACTCGCGCGCAAAGGGTTCCGTACCATTATCAATTTATTATTAAAAAATGCAGTTAAATCAACCTACCTCAAAAACTATAGGAGATAATTTAATCAAACCAAAAATCGTTGATAGAGTTTATTAATGTACATAACATATATTTTTTTTAGAATTTTATATCGCGTAGTTTAAAAAATAGAGGGGGGGGACACATTTTTCAAACTTTGAGAGCTGATATCTCGAAAACGATTTGCTTAAATAAAAATGAGATGTATAAACCTTCATATCATTTTCAAAGACCTTTCTATTAATACCCCACACGCTTATATACAACTAAAAAAATTTTTCTATCCCTCAGTTACATGTATGGAGGGCCCCCACCCCAATGGATTTTTTTACAATTTAGTATCATAATCCTGTAGCGGTTCATACAACACATATCCTTACCGAATTTCGTTACTGTAGCATTTATAGTTTCTGAGTAAATCGGCTGTGACAGACGGACAGACGGACAGACGGACATGACGAATCTATAAGGGTTCCGTTTTGCCATTTTGGCTACGGAACCCTAAAAATACAGTTAAATCAACCTACCTCAAAAACTATAGGAGATAATTTAATCAAACCAAAAATCTTTGATAGAGTTAATTAATGTGCATAACATATATTTTTTTCAGAATTTTATATCGCGTAGTTTAAAAAATAGAGGGGGGGGACACATTTTTCAGACTTTGAGAGCTGATATCTCGAAAACAATTTGCTTAAATAAAAATGTGATATATAAACCTTCATATCATTTTCAAAGACCTTTCTATTCATACCCCACACGCTTATGTAAAACTAAAAAAAAATTCTATCCCTCAGTTACATGTATGGAGGGCCCCCACCCCAATGGTTTTTTTTACAATTTAGTATCATAATCCTGTAGCGGTTCATACAACACATATTCTCACCAAATTTCGTTACTGTAGCATTTATACTTTCCGAGTAAATCGGCTGTGACAGACGGACAGACGGACAGACGGACATGACGAATCTATAAGGGTTCCGTTTTTGCCATTTTGGCTACGGAACCCTAAAAAGATGAACAGAGTACCTAATAAACCTAAATTACTGCTTGTAATATAAAGAAGAAATTTTATTCAATGGCTTTTATTAGTTCACTTGAAACTCCTTTCTTAAATTGAAACCTGGCTTTCATGAATAAACTCTTAACGGTAATGGCCAATTTATTAATTTTAATTAAATGACACCTTTTTGGGCTTCTTTATCAAATTAGGAATCGGTTTAATCGTTTGTCGTCATGTTCTAACAAATATACGAGTGCGAATGTGACGCGTAGCACGATTAACGGTATAGCATGACCATCATAAGCTACCAGGCTACCAGTAGGCTTATGAAGGTGCCTTCAAACCAAAAGAGCATTCGCTGTTCTATCGCCCGTTCTACAAAATCAACCAATCACGTTTTGTGTAACGATCGAATTTCGTAGAGTGGGGGGTTAGAATAGCGAATTTGAACGCACCTTTAGATACCGCGTCAAATCGTTTATCGGCTTTGCCGGCACGTTCTGACAAGTATGCAAGTCCGAAAGTGACGCCTAGAACGATAAATGGATAAAACGGGACCACCATAAGTTGTTATAATAATAAATTAAATTCACATAAATAGAAATTCAAAGATAATAAGTGCACGCAAATAAAGCTTAAGATTATATGGGTACGAATACCTACCTATGTCTTCTTATTGAGGTATGCAGATACACGATAGATAAGCAACTTATTTTACCAAGGCACTGGTCTCACCGCGAGCTACTAAGCTATGGATTATCTGCTATCAACTATCAGCTATCACAGCCGGGCGAGTATCGCCGTGTCTCTTTTATTTACACGGGGGTGCTTATCTTTTGTTCGTGTTTATAGCCGATAGTTCATAGCTTAGTAGCTCGCGGTAGTATAACCATTTCTTAGTACCTAAACATATGGTAGTATTTTTAAATTTCATTTACGATATTATTAATCACTTTTACCAAAAAAATCATGAATATATTTTAAAATTTATATTACAATAATACTAACAAGATAACGCACCAACTTAAAAGTGCAGTTGAAAAATACTGAGTATAAAATATCTTGTTCTGATAGCTCGATATTTATAAGAACAAGAATAAGAATGGTTTATTTGGTGGCATACAATACAGAACAATAAATACAAGTATCAAACAGTAAGGATTTGAACACCAAAAAGGATGCCACTCAGCATGTGTCGTGTCAGATGACACGACGCTGGTTTTCAGGGCAACCGAGCTAATAAGTGAAAAATAAAAATAACTAGAAAAATAGGTAACAAGAGTCGGTAAATGTGTACAATGTAGAAGATAAATATAATGTAGGACTTAACATACCAACTTAATATGAAGAACTAATGAGATTCTATTATTATATATTATTTAAGTAAACAATAGGTAACGTAACATGCGAGTTTAGTGACCGCGCACATAATCTCATACAAAAGAGATTTTGCAATTAATGTTAAAATAGAAATAAGCACTTGTTTCAGAAATAAACAGTTTTAAATTAAATTAATTAAATTACATAATTATTTTGCGAACCTTACCAACAATGTGCCCTCAAAATGCCCGCTTCAGTGCGACGTACCTATATTACTTATGATTGACCAATACATTCTACATTTAATTTGGTACCAGCGTAGAATGCACGTAATTATCTGCGCATTCGAAATCTATTCCCTCCCAATACTGTGCAAATTGAAGCATTATTAGCTATAAATCTGTACATTCTCGGATTTCCCATATGGAAGTCTCGACTCCCGAGGTCCCGAGTGAAGTCAGATCACTCATAGTACGCATTCAGGCGTAAATGTGAACATGACTGCCAATTTTCATAACATTCCTGTCCTATCAAATTGGCTTGTTCATGCATCTATTGACAAGGTGTGATGTGGATACCGGATATACCTACCTATGCCCATTTTTATGAAGGTAAAAGCCATGTCAATGGAAATCTCTGTCATATTTTTGACAATAGCGTATGTTAGGTTTAAAAGAATCGATTGGAGGTAAAGAACGCAACTGTATCAAAAATAACTATACTATGCTATGAATCAAGATTCATAACATAAGGTACCTATATCAAGATATGTCAAGGTACCTATATCAAGATATATCAAGATATATAGGTACCTTAATCAATAGGCTTATGGTGGTTTGGCGTTTATTGTGCCATGCGTCACTTTCGTACTTAGTTAGGTACATACTAGGTAGTTAGAATATGATAACAACGACGACAAACGATAAAATCGGAACCATCATAATTAAACAGGCTGTCATAAATTCGAAGATCACAGAATAAACAACGTAAACATGAATTAGCACTGGCACGCCCACATACCTCATATCTTTGAACAATTTCTAGTAGAAACCACCTTTTCCCTACTTTAAGAAATTAATCATTTAAATTACATTCAAGGACGCTTGACGGAATTTATAATCAAAAAGACCGCAGCTTAATTATCAAGTAACGGAGACGAATCAATACTTTAATAATTCATTATTAAATTAGTATCATGATGAGGTTATAATCGGATACGCTTGCTCAGGTGTATTCGGGTAATTAATGAATAACGCCGCTATTTACTGAACCTCGTATCTACACCACTCATTTGAACGAAAAACACCCGTACTTAGAGTGACAGAAAGGAGATGTTTCCATGAACGTATGCTTAGATCCGAGGTTGGTAGTATAGCGGCGATAAGCAAATCCATTAGTGAATAAAGGACCAATCACAATAGCCTACTGGTTCACTGACTATGCAAGCTTCCTTGTTTTTAAGGCTTTTTGTTAATCATACCCACCATACCCACGCAATTGTTAATGATTATATATATGCATTTATAGATTTTAGAACAAATTATTATGCTAAATATATTTTGCCTCGGGCTTAAGATAAAACAAGAAAACATAAATGACATGAAATTACTATAGGTACCATTTTTCAGTTGAAAGTAAGAAAAGGTAAACAAATATGGCTGTCTTTCCATAGTATTCGACGTCTTTGACACATTTCGTGAAACACGTTCGCAGATATATTTTACGTTTATACTAATAAATATCAATTATTTTAACAAAAATGTATGTGAACTTCATCAGGTTTAAGGTTTTAAGTTTGCGATAAAACCAAGATTGTGTTCTGAAAGTTTGCGAATATGAAATAATTCAAGTTTGCTGGTTTGTTTACCTTTTTTCTACTTTAATTGAAAAATGGTATACAATGATTCATGCATTTAGTTAGAACCAAACGATATGATCATGATAATTGGCGATTAGGCCTATACTTTCGAGGTTCAAGTTTTCGTAGCACTTTTGTCTAATTTAGCAACCAATCGGTGTGGTTTCCGCCCCTAATTTCCCCTACTCCCACATTTAGTGTGATATGATTTGAAAGGTCGGGCCACCTTTTGGTTCCTGAGTGCATTGTGTCAAGTCCATGCAACATATTTTCATACACTAGTCCACTATAACTTGAATGCCTTAGATTCATATTTATATTAAATATGCATAGAAAACATAAATAAACATAAATAATGGCAGGTGTGCAGTACTTCTTAAAAGAGTTTAAAAAATATTTGATGGTACCTTTATACAATTTTGCATGTATATATTTTAGACCATTGGTCAGCATAAGAATGATGTAAAACATTTATTTATGGTCAAACGTTTGAACGCTTACTTGTTCCCGTAAATTTTGTACTTCCCTAATCCTATTACGGCAGGGTCGAGAAAACATTAATTACTGGGAACCCGTTCGTATAATATTATCTTTACAGGGTATGCAGGAAATCAGTGAAATTTCTAACTCGTGCATCGTGGTTTAAAACGATTCTCGGGGTTCTAAGCTTCTATTACAAGTATTACAACAAATTGCGCGTGGGAGGGTTTTGTAGTGTGCACTCTGAATGCTAACAGTTTTAATGTAATATTTAAAGTAAACTTAAAATGATTACAAGACATAAAAGTAAAGATTACCTTAAAACACTTAAAAATATTATATCTGAATGTAACCAAACCCGCTCCCCAACCCCCTTTGTATTTGTAGAACCGCAATGGACAACCTTTAAAGTGGGTAGGTACCGTCCTTTCTTTAATAAAAATAAACATATGATTTTCTAAATATTTTCTTTAAAATTATTTATAGGTACCTAAGTCTAAAAGAATCAAAATAAACGTGTAAAAAATTTTTTTTATTTTAATTGCAGTTTGTACGTAGCCATTTATAGTCTCAGTTTCTAGAAGTATGTACCTACGCCTACAATTAATCATTTAGACTAGTCAAATTGATTTATGTAACTGTGGTTGCGAGCTGTCAATCTTCTACAGCGTGTGTATTTCATACGGGCGAATATTTTAGTGGCATTTACTATCGGATCTAGGGAACCTGTTTTCATAAATTCCTTTAGGAAATGAAGGTATTTTTTCATTCAAAATAATTGAGCACGCAATGTATTGCATCCACTGGTAGCCACATTAATTAACGTCGACATAAGTAGCTATTCGTCATACGAATGTCATGCCAGTTGGTCGGCATACATTGCTGCTGGGTTGCACGTTTGAAAAATCATCACACCTAATAAACAACAAAATTTTACGCAATGATTATCTTATACGATTCGTAGGATCAGATATTATAGCTGGATTAATTATTCGCCCGTATAAAATACACACGCTGTATGTATGTAAAATACGAGTGGATGTCAAATAGAAGAAAAGTGAGTGGGTAGGTAGAAGTAATAGTTTAGGTTAGTCGATAGTCTGTAATACCAGAAAAATCTTTACAAAACCTTGTCATTTCAATGAAGCAAGAATAGATTTCATTTCAAGCTAACCAAGTTTAATCCATTCTTTCAATCGTCGAATCTCATTCCAGTGTGGTTTTGGTGAAGCGTCATGCTTTTACTGTGTATTCAATCAATTTCTAAGCCGCATTTTTAATAGCATTTTGTAACTAAATGTTTGTTAAGCTGCCTTTCATGGAGATCAGCTACACGGAAGCTTCTAATATCAGATTTTGATTTGGATACGAAGAAATATTACAGTCGCTTTATCATAATTATACTGAACTTAAAACTCGATGCTGATTGATTTAAACTTTCACGATTATCACTCATATTTTAAAGGCAAACGGGTCTTAATCGCGTAAACTTACGTTTGGTCGAAGGTGTTGATACATTTCTCTCGCCAGTCTGCCTGCGACCACGGGTGTACCTAACGTCATCCTCGATGCTGATAGTCTAAACTTTAATAAAATAATAAATATAATGCCACAGCATCCAAAACATGTTAAGAACCCTTGGCTTTGGGCATACATAAATAGTAGGTACTTTTCCTTTTCGTCTTGTAACGTAATGAATTCGTTAGAAGAAGATTCGAATTTAGCACAAAACTACACCTTAAAAATATGATAGTGTCCACGAAACGACATGCAAGAATGTTTGTTACACAATGGCTTTCCTGACCTTTTTACTAATATTTAGGCGAACTAAATATTCTGCTCAAATATAATATCACACATTTGAGTCCTGAGACAGCAAGCGCACGAAAGCTAGTATGTTGTTACAAATAATTATATTTATAGATAATTTTCAAGACTTACCATTGAACTTGATTTCATTTCTTTTGTCGATGAAGTCAACAACTAAGGCAAATAAAGAGTGGTTCGGATTAAAATAGCAGCGTATGATATGGTTTATTTTTAAACTGACCGGTTTTTTTTAAAACAGGACTTATTTTTTTGTAATCCTTATAAACAAAACTTTAAAACAAAAATACATTCATATTCAATCAAATGATCATGTGGAAGATTTAGTGTTACTTGTTCCATGGTAGTATTTACCTGATTTTTACCTTTAACAATACATTTCTACTTGGTTCACATTGGACTACGTTTCTGATGGGATTAAAAATTCTAACTTAAGATGTCACGTACAAAACAAGTTTGAAAAATGAGATTCGACGAAAAAGCAGCATTTACCCTATTAGGAAATAATAGCAGATGGTTCTAAACACACAATCCCTTATCCTAAGTAGGTTATCCTTTGTATCGGACCACGATTTGTAGGCTTGAGACTTAATGTAAATTCGGGTTTAGTTAACTCAGCATAATTCATGATATTTGCGAACGGGACTATTTGTGACTCTGATTTATACAGACATTTTGATATAGGTAGTAAATTTTACAAAGTAAATTTAATATGTTGTTTTCGCCGGAATTGTTAAGTACATTTTAGTCAAATAGATGCACGTCACTTGTACTATTACAAAGGGATATTTTTTAAATTTTAAATATTTACCAAATTGTTTGGTTGACGACACAGGCTTCCTCGCATAACTTATTATTTAGCATAGGTCATTTTTCAGCATCCTCGGTCCGATGCCACGAAGACCAATTTTAAGATATCTTAGGGTAGGTTAGTTATATCTAATTTATGTATATACGTTGTACAGATCTGTAAATAAAGATCTATCTTATAATAATTTAGCAGTAGTGTTTTTATTTTTGGTTCATGTTTTTTTACAATAATCTGTGCTGGGAATTCAGGATTTCGTTGAAAATCTGAATTGGGAATTGCACATACATGCATTTTTTTTTATCAATTTATTATCAAAACTACAATTTATGTACATAGATTAAATCTAACTAATCTACTTAACCTAACCTATATCTAAGATTGGCCCTTGTGGCATTGTACCGAGGATGCTGGCGGCATTTCCTCGCTGTATCGCAATACTGATGCGTTGTGCGAGGAAGTCGCCAGCTCTTCGGTCTTTAGTTACATTTTATTAAGAATAAAGAAATTATTAATAAAATGCATGTATAGCAGAATAGTAAATAGTATAGGTATTACGATACAAGTGCAAGAAAAGAAGTTTGACACGAGTGGCGATAAATTAAACACACGACCGAACACGACCGATGGGTGACATGAGTTACGAATTTCCTTTTCGTAATCTTAAATTTTCAGTCATGACATTTTTTTTCTATTTAAGATCTCTTCTGTATTTGGAACTTAAAAATTGTATTAAGTTTCAAATACACTTCTTTATATGACATAAATGGTAATTATAATATAATATTATGTAAAATTATTATATATGTAAAATTCTATAAAACGCAGATCTTATACCTATTATTTTAATTGAGTTAATCTGTTTGTAATATAAACCTCTAAATGAGACATCTTTGACAATGAAGTGTTTCACAATCAACGCAATCAAAGAGGTTTCTGGTTTAATTACTCAAAGCGAATTACCGCTCCTCATCCTCAAGTGTAAGTTGGGCGTGGGATTATTGCTTAACTACTCCGGAAGCGTAAACCGACTCCTAAAATATAGGTTCGACTTGTTATTGATATGAAATCTGTGCAATCTTATAACGTGCCAATAAGGAAAGGGACAAAATTCAAAAGCGGAATTCTGATCAAGTTTGCCGGATTCCGTCTATTTTAAGAGATTTTTATAACTCGTTTTTGACTGTTACGGAATGATAAATGCATTTTAGGAAACGATTTGGTCCTGTGTTGTCTTAGTCTTGTCATTAACTGACAGAACATCATATAGAAAAAAAACTTTTTCATCACACTTGCTGTCTAAGCGCGCCACTGCTTGCGCGCCCAGCGCGAGTAATAGAAAAGTGAAATTCCCTAGGGAGTAATAGAAATGTCAGTACGTCATTTAATAATATTATGTCTTAAAACTTATTTTTTGGTTGGCAAGTGTGATGAAAAACATTGTATGCATCACGGTCGGTAAGCGGAATACTAACGAGAGTGTTAGAAGCCCGACGCCGTTAGTACTTACCTCCCTTGTTGCACAATGTACTAGCATGTAAAAAAAAACTTAAAATGGCATTTTTGCTATAGTTTTGCTAATTAAATAATCTTTATGAAGTGAGGTACCTAATACCTATTCAAAACAAGTACGAAATAAAAAACAATTATATTATTTATTTTGCATATTTGACCAAAAGTCAACTAATATTTTTTTCATCACACTTGCCGTCTAAGCGCGCCATTACTTGCATGCACAGCGGGAGTAATATAAAAGTGAAATTCCCTAGGGAGCAATAGAAATGTGAGTACGTAGTTCATTAATATTTTGTCTTAAAACTTCATTGTCATGCATCACGGTCGGTAAGCGGAATACTAACTCGAGTCATTAAGAGTTCTAATTTAACACTCTCGTTAGTAATTCCGTACTTACCTGCCTTAAAATAATAAGTATTTGAAATAGTTCCCGAGTAGGTACGTTTTATCCAGTGGTGGCCAAAAATATAGAACCACTATTATAATATATCAAGACGTTATCTAATATTGTAACGTTTGGCAGTTGAAACATTCCCTGGGTTCTTCAAAAATTTGGTCGTCCAATCTCATTCATTAACAGATAAAATAACAGATCGATTGGATTGTTTTACAGTACGAATAGGCCTCCCGATAAAGTACCGTGTAGACAAGGTAACTTAATTTTCACAAATTATTTCCTAAATGATAAAATGTACTTTAAATTATACAAATCCTGAAATCAACTTAATTTAAAAAATATATAACTACTAAACAAATTTATATAAGTTATAATTTGGTGGTCCGAACCTTGACGTCAAAAATTTTTTTTTTAGATTCCTCACGTCATGAGCTATCAGTATATACCCCACGTACGTTAGCCGATTTTTTGTAGTTTTCGAGTTAAGAATTTTTGATTTTTTTTTTTGAGAAATTCTGGAACGATGAAATTTATTAATAAAAAAAAACTATTGGGTTTTTAACTAGTTTCTTTTTGTAAAAGTATTACTACAAATAAAGCATTTACTGACAAAAAAATTAGTCCCAATAATTCATAACTCGAAAACTAAAAAAAATCGGCTAACATACATGGGGTATATTCTGATAGCCCATGACGTATAGTACGGTCAAATCGTACATAATTTTACCCTAAACTCGCAAATCAAGTAGTATCGCTGCATTTTTGGTATGTTGTTTAGACACCATAGGACAGTATAAAACCATATTTTGCAAGCAAAAAAAAAGTTGTGCTAGCTGGGTAGTACGTGAAAAACTGCGAAATTTACGGCCATTTCTTAGTTTCTGATTTTTATTTTAAAAACCTTACGTTTTTTGATATCATATGTAAGTAAACGTTTAAAGACTAATACATTTCCAACAAGTTGAGCTAACATGCATTACCGTAGGTCTTATAGTTTCAGAGATTCAAGACTTTAAAAAGTACCCGTTTTTGTAAACTAGATAAAATTTTGTGTTTTGCTAACGTTTTCGACTTAATACGCCTCACCTAATTATGCTACGAAAAACATGCAATAATGACCTTATAGCGCACTTAATATTCTTTAATTTAAGGGTAAAATTAGGTCAGTGTACTTTGTAGTTGAAAGTATAAACCCGAAATTCTAAAGGCAGGAGGCCCGCTATCTAAGTTTTTCATACAAATCGCAAGTCGAGTTGCAAAGCTGCAATTTTGGTATATTATAAAGGCCTTATAGATATATACGAAAATGCATATTAAAAGAAAAACAAAAAAATAATTTGGGCATAGGACGTAAAAAACGGAAAAAAATCGCACTTTTTTTAGTTTTTGACGTTTAACTAAAAATCTATTATCTTTTTGATACTGATTGCTATAAAAGTAAGAAAGAACATTAAATTTGAAAGGATTTGAGCTACGTTGCATCACTGTAAGTTATATATATTTTGAGATACGACCTTTCACAAAGTGCCTTTTTATCAAAACATAAACGAATTTTAGGTTACGTTAAAGCTATTCACTAAATATTGGCAAAACTATCGCGCTAAGAAAAAAAAGTAATTGTAGATAATAACTACATTAAATTTGGAACAAATTGAGCCGACAACAATTACTGTAAGTCTTATAGTTGGGGGTATACGAGGCTTCAAAAGATGCATTTATTTTCTTAACTTAATGAAGTGCACATTTTGAAATGTCGTATCTCTAAATCTATATAATTTAGGGTAATGCAAGGTAGCTCAAATCCTTTCAAAGGACCATGCCCAACTTTGTATGAAACTTTGCCCCAAAGTCAACACAGCTAAAAGTTACATTGTTGAATAGGTCTTTAAATCTACTTCATTCCATTCTATGGGCACCAAGATGAATTCCATTGCAGAACTGAGATATTCATATTTGTCAGTGTGAAGATTGTATTCACACTGACAAAAATATGAATATCTCATAGATCAGAGATACTGGTCGTTAATCATTAGGATATCGAAGTGTGTAAAAAAAAAGATTGTGTACACGTGATTGTATGTTAACCACCTCACTCGCTTAGTTTCTTTTTTCTTTTGACATTAGCCTTTTTTTACATACAAAATAAGGGTGATCACTGGTAGCTGCAGCTACCAAAATAAACTAGTGGCTAAATCTACAGAGGTTTTCTACTGAATTAGCTCGTATTTAGGCTGACAAATATATGAATATCTCAGTTCTGCAATGGAATTCGATTTCGCGCCCATATAATGAAATTAAGTAAAGTTAAAGACCTATTTAATGATCTAACTCTCATGTTTGTTGGTCTTGGGGCAATTTTGACGCATGGTCCTTTAATATTCTTTTTAAGTTTTGTAGCAATTAGTATCAAAAAGATAATAGTTTTTTAATTAAACGTCAAAAAGTAAAAGAAGTCCAATATTTTTCAGTTTTTTTCGTCCTATGCCTTTTTTGTTTTTCTTGTAATGTGCATTTTTGTACGTCCTTATAGGGCTTATATAATATACTAAAATTGCAGCTTTGCAACACGACTTGCGATTTGTATGAAAAACTTGGATAGCGGGCCTACTGCCTTTTGAATTGCGCGTTTTTATTTTCAATTACAAAGTTTTCTGACATGATTTTACCCTTTACCAAAAGAATATTAAGTGCGCTATAAGGTCATTATTGCATGTTTTTCGTAGCATAATTAGGTGAGGCGATATTAAGCCGAAAACGTTGGCAAAACTCAACATTTTATCTAGTTTACAAAACAGGGTACTATTTGAAGTCTCGAATCTCTGAAACTATAAGACCTACGGTAATGCATGTTATCTCATCTTGTTGCAAATTCATTCATCTTTAAATGTTACCTGATACATATTGTCAAAAAACGTAAGGCTTTTTTTATAAAAATCAGAAACTAAAAATAGATAGTAAATTTCACAGTTTTTCATGTATAACGCAGCTAGCACAACTTTTTTTTGCTTGCAAAATGTGGTTTTATACTGCCCTATGGTGTCTAAATAACATACCAAAAATGCAGCTTTACTACATGTTTTGCGAGTTTAATGTACGATTTGACCGTACTAGTAGGGAACCTAAAAAAAAAATTTTGAAAGATAAAGATAAAGATATTTTATTTGCTAAGGACACACAGATATACAAGTACAGATAGTAGGTACAACACGGTTTCGGAAGCAGGTATCCTGTCGTCATCCGACATGCAAATTATGTTCAGAAATACATTATGTTCAAACTACCTATATTTATCATTAAAATTAATACATTAATTTAAATTGGTAATTATTTGATATTACTATTATCATTAATCATTAAGGATTTCAATTAATTAATTATACATTTTGTTTCCTTTCTGGTATGCAGAAATTTGACAAGAAACTATCCAATTTATATAAACAATAGCCCAAAATTATTTTTAAAATTATTAAAATTCAAATTACACATTTATTATTACATATTTATTACATTTTTATTAATAGTAAGTCAATTTATAATTCCCTCAACGTCAAGGTTTGGACCATACTGTATATTAAGTAGCTAAAAAAAAATTGTGAATAAATTCTTACAATTCATTCGATGTTTCATAATCTACTTCTTTGAAATTTTACAATACAGAATAAAAATTGTTGATCAAAATTGTACAAAATCGGTATTCAAGGTTACATGGTCTAATTCAAGGTTACAAACGAAATAAAAATCATTTTAATATCTCAGAAAAGACTCTAATTTTATTCTTCGCGCGGATTCAAGCCACAAATAAGGTTTATTTTGTTGTTGTTTCTAGCCGTGATATATTTATGCGGTCATAAACAGTTTCACCCTCTGAAAAACAAGTTTCGTTAAGGCTCGCGGAAATATAACTTGGGTTATGAAAAACGTGTGTATCTTTTACGGTGTAAATTGTAATATAGCATATTATACTGTTAAATGTACAGTGAATATAAAATAAAGGATAATTTCTATTAAATGTGCCATAATTTTAGCCGCATCAGCTGTACTAGTATGCAATGTGTGTCCCTGCATTGGATATAGTGGATCCATTTCAAATATGATATCGTTTGTATACTCACCGACTTTTATGACTGTAATTTATAAAATACTCCTCTTAAGAGTTATTTTTTAAGTATAAAAAATTGCATTATTTTTATAGTTTAACTTTATAGTAACATTTAAAACTTACTTAATATTTAGACACGCTTAATTAACTTGAATAAGTAGTCTTGACGAGATGACCCTTATTTTTTTAAACTCTGTATTTTATCCTTGGTACATATATGAACTTATTACTTTTATAACGATAAAGTAATTTCTACATTACAGATGAAAGGATTTTCTTTAAGGCAATAAATACTTTCCGCAACAAAATACTTCCAAAGACTTGCCCCCGGCTACATACTCGCAGGTTCTATTGCTTTAATATTTTCAATTCGCAAGAGAGTAACGCTTATGTAACGCCGCGGCCACGACATTGGTCTAAGGCGACTGGCTTAGCGGAAAACGTATGGTCCCTCTCGTATTCGTATCGGCATCCCGCTCCAACTCATGGATTCGCTCGCCGCTGGTCGCCTTAGACCAATGTCGTGGCTGGGCCGTTATGTAACGTCGCGGTGGCCGCGGTCTAAGCCTACCAGCGGCGAGCGAATCCATGAGTTGGAGCGGGATGCCGATACGGGTACGAGAGGGACCATACGTTTTCCGCTAAGCCAGTCGCCTTAGACCAATGGGCCGCGGCGTTACGTAAGCGTTACTCTCTTGCGAATTGAAAATATTAAGGCGTTAGAACCTGCGAGTATGTAGCCGGAGGCAAGTCTTTGGAAGTATTTTGTTGCCGCTCGCCGCTGGTCGCCTTAGACCAATGTCGTGGCCGAGCCGTAAGAGTAAGGCCACGGTCGTACTGCACACGCCGCACGCAGCCGACAACGTCCCATCGCACGCAGCCGGTGAATGGTGTGTTCGGGAATGCTCTGGAGTGGTCGTTTTCGCCCGCTGCGTGCGGCGTCCCCCCGCCATACATCATTCAGACGCTGCGTCCGACGGGACGTTGTCGGTTGCGTGCGGCGTGTGCAGTACGACCGCGGCCTAAGGCCTGAGTGGCGAGCGTCGGGCGGGGCGGGCAGCGTCGCGTCGAGCGTCCAAGGGATTTGACCGGCTTGCACTCAGGCCACGCGCCTACGTTTTCATTTGTTTAAGGCCGTGGGTTTTCTGGCAGGCAACCGGCGACCGACGCGTGTCCGCCGCTAACGACGTTCGAATGTTTTGTTCGCGAATGTTTGAGGGTGGTTTCCCTGACACGTCGTCGGTTACCCGCTGCCGGCGACGTTTCAGAGAAACCACCCTCAAACATTCCCGAACGTCGTCGGCGTCGGCGGCGGACATGCGTCGGTCGCCGGTCGCCGGCCAGAAAACCCACGGCCTTACCACAGTCTAAAAACCAATACAGTCATTCGACGAAGCCGTCTCGACAGAGCAATCGTGCGGGGTGTGCGGGGCGCGGGGCGGGTGGGGCGAGCCCAAGCTGCATACGTCACCATTGTTAGTAGCTTGGGACATGACTTTCAGGGCTGACGCGTGTCTTGTTTTAAATGTTTTGATTTGTTTATAATTACAATGGTGCATAAAACCATATTCAATAGGTAAAGTATTAAACACTGAATAATAAAATTGTATTTTATTTATATTGTTAACAAGCTCTTATTCCCAAATCAAATATAAGACTGCCATGCAAAGACAAATAACCAGCGTCACTTGGGACGATGGGAAAATTGTAACGAAACGTACATACGTGCTAACATGAAACCTAAAAACGTTAAATAAATAAATATTTGAGGACATCTTACACAGATCGTCCTAGCCCCAAACTAAGCAAAGCTTGTACTATTGTCAATCCGCTTGCCCGGCGTGGCGATCGCAGTAATGTGTCCACTATGATGACGCTGCTGCCCATCATCAATCTTTAATCCCTGAACTTTAGGCCTGAACACCGCTGTCATAAATTTGATTGCTGATTAATTACTTTAATTATTTTATATTATAGTCCAATTGGCTTGTGACAGATCTGTCACTAGGCACACCAGGATGCTTAGCCAAGTTGCCAATCGCTAACGCTTGGTAGCGTATCGTAGTTTTCCCTCTCTGTCACTCTTTCATATTAGTGTGACAAAGACAGTTAGCTGCCTTTCGCTTATGATTGACGATTAAGCGTTAGCGATTGGCAACTTTGCTAAGCATCCTGGTAACTCGGTACGTCGGTGAATCAACTAAAAAACAAAATTGTGCTACTTAAAAAAAATGAGAATCACAATTTTGCAAAAAAACAGCGTGACTCAGGTGAACATAACCATGGCAATAATAGACAGAAAAACGTTAATTCGCCCACCTACATTTTGGAATTAACACATTTTGGGATTAAATTCTATTTCCCGAATCTATATAAAACCCGTACCATGAAATTGACCATCAGAATCCCGTAGAATTTCAAAGTTAAAATTATTCAAACAAAGAAGAGTCCCGCTATGATGAATAAGTAAAACAACGGTAAATATAATCATTTACTTCAATCTAATAATCATTTTCATAGCATAGTCCACGAAATTTAAGAAATGTATCTTATATTTGCTCAACCGTTCAATGAATTCTTCTACCCTCATGCGAATCAGCTTTGAGAATAGAACACGAGTGTTTTACTACTGTGAGATGGCTACGTACCGACACATTAATATTTGCGCAATTTACTTCCTGTCTCGCTAGTATTCACATATTGTTTCTGTCCACCCCGCTCATATTCGCAATTTGACGCGAGCGAGAGGGATAAAAAGTATGCGACTTGCGTTGAACTCACGATGCTCATGGTAGCACACAGAACATCCAATTACGCGTATCGAAGTTTTAATACATTTACAGCAGTACTTACAGCCGTTTATGCTTCTAGGCGTTTACAATTATGTTACAAAACACGTGAGCGGTTCTTAATGAACACGAATAACTCGTTAAAATTTTAGAAAGCTTTCAAAATGTTTATATTTGGTTACAATTCTTATTAAAAGTTAACATCTTAAAGTTTTTACGTCTTTAGCTTAATTCGCACCCACACAGATATAATATAATTAGATTTTAATGAGGCAAATACGAATTTAATTTTACCTTATATGGTTACAACCTACACTTCTGGGATTACTGGGTTGATGTAAATATTTGTTTCAGATTTTATATCTTAGCTAAGAGTATTTTTTGTGGTCACCCTAACGTATAAGTACGGAACTCGTCTAGACACTGCCGAATCGAGTACATAGCTTCATCTAGGTTACCTACTTTTTTTTTTAATTTATTTATCACAAAAGAAAACATAGATGGTGGGGTACACAATTTCTTTCGCCAAACTGTGGACAGTTTGTTGGCGAATAATACGCTCTATAATAACAAAAATAGTGTGTGATGAGTACCTATACCCTCATCTACCTGCATATTAAACTAAACGCAACGTAAACAAATAAACTACAACACCCTCAGCTGACCGACACTTATCTTAGACTTCAGTAAAAAGCTGAAATTTTCTGCCTTGGAGCATGTTGACAGTAGTGATTCACTTGGGCGATTTGAAAGCGATTACTATACAAAAATTGCACGTGGCGAACCCGCGGTGATTTCGCCTCCATACAAAACTTGCTCGCAAATCGCAAGTGTGCACACACTCTTAGTTTTCCAGTTTTATCCATTTATTGTACTATGCGTCACTTTCGCACTTGCATACTTGTTAGAACGTGACGGCAACAACGACAAACGATTAGACGCGGTACAATCATAAGCCTACAGGGTCGCGTTTTATAAAGTTACAATTTACAATTATGCTGTTTGCATCCTTTCTACCCAATATGTGCGTGCGTTAGAGAGGCAAACAGCGAAATTGTAAAATGTAACTTTATAAAACGCGACCCAGGGGGGCTACCACGATTTACTAATGCGATTCAGTTTAGGACCTAATCTGATTCGCGATGTGTCAGTCCCATAGAATAACTGTCAAAAACTGACAAGCAGAATCGAAACTGAATCGCATTTAAGATATCATGATAGCCCCCCATTGGGGTTGCCATGACGTACTAATGCGATTCAGTGTAGGTTCAGGGAAAGTGACAGATATATACAACTCATATAGCCTTGTTACGCCACGGTAGCCCCCAGGACAAAACCACAGCAGAGCATACCTAACACACGTTTCTCATACTTGTTATCTGTATATTTTCTGTGCACGTAAAAATAAAGAAAACGTTTTAACATTGGAACTGCTATGCTATTCTCTTATGAAATTCATACATTCGACGTTGCGTTCGTCAACGAGCTCGACGTCGAGAGAGCCTTGTCTAAAATCCTAGCTGTTTTATTTGACATTAGGAATCGAGGCTGTGAGCGAGATTGTGGGAGAGTTCGTCGCTGTTTTTCGATAGAGAATACGAAGTTCGTACATTAAACGTCAAACTCTCGGCGCAGTGTAGTTCCAGCTCACGCCGCATTCGTCGCCGAGCACTAGTGTCGTTTAAAGTAGGTACATTAGTGAATACCATTTTTGGGCTCGACGCTGCCGCAGCGCTGACAGCAAGGTGGTTTCTTTAGTGAATAACACTGCTGTAGGCTATAGATAATTTCACCAGAGTTGAGGTGAATGATTACACACAACCAAATGAAGTACTAAGGGAACATACCCATACTACGTGACCCTTTTTTAAGCGTTTTTTGACCCCCCCCCTCCCCCTGGTGACCAAGCGTATTATATGCCAAGACCCCCTCCCCCCCTCTTATTAATCCATCAAGGGCGATTAAAAAGGAGTGTGCCTCTGCCTGTAAATTTAATTTTGTTAATAAAGCTTCATCAGCTCGAGTTTTCAAAAGTCACGTGACAAGATACCAGACACCCCCCCTCCCCCTGGTGACCAAGAGTGGTACTTTGATGGACCGCCTCCCCCCCCTAAACAGGTCACGTAGTATGGGTATGTTCCCTAATTGCTAAAAAAAAGTGAATAAATGAAAGAATTGCGGTAAAATATTGAAGCAAATCCCACAAACTTTTTGATCAATCTTATATACAGGTTGCCATCGGATGTGCTACCACTACGAAAAAAGAACACTGATTTCAAATTCATCTTGTGTTTACATGTGTTGTTGTGTGTGTATGTGTGTATCTATACGATAGGTAATGTTACGGTACTCGACAATATTTATCTCAAGCCGAGAATATTAAATTCCAATTCCAAGTGATAATCCAATACAAGTATTTGATGAACAGAGATATTAATGTCAAAGCGATTGCACTCGAGTCTGGAAACTATTCCTATTTCTGTCTTGAGATCTGTGTTATGTGTATCTACCTGTACAAGGTAGATACCTGTACAAGTTAGATACCTGTACAAGGTAGATACACACTTAGAAATATCGGTGTGACTAAAATCATGTCATTTATAAATTTTACAATGGATATATGCTTCAAAATGCGCTTTTTAAGGTTACAGTTATTCACATGTGACACTTTACATATGCAGGAATAAAATATCATAATACAAAAGAATTCAAAAACTTTAGTATCTTTAACACTCCAGATATTATCTATATAGGCATAGGTTCTCTTCATATAAAAACAAATTTTAGTGAAACATTATACTTAAGTATTGGCCCTACACTTAAAGACATAAAATGTTTATTTTATGTCTTATTCCCGCTGCCATATTATGTATTTTTAAATTGTAATAAAAAACGTAAATAAAACTAATCAAGAAATAAAAGTAAGATAATATTAATAATGTAAATAGAAAAATTAAAAATACATGATAATAAAAATGCATATTATAACACGTCGTCGTCACTAAATTTAAGTTCATAAAATTGCTATAAATATTGAAATTCTTATTTATTTATTTGTCTAAAATGAGCAACACAATAAAATAAAGTACAAAAAACGTACTCAACTTCTTATGGAATTTATTACCAGTCAACCATTGAGGTAAACAGATACCGTTCATTTGGGGCAAGATTATAACGTATTTATAAACATTGATTAAGTAATGAATAAATCAAGCACCATACGAGTCAATGAATAGTGTGTGTAAATTTAACCTGTGTGTGTGTGTGCCAACGCAACGATAATTAAATGGCGGCCATTTTAAAATTTCAAACAGACGAATACGGGCGCACGTGATTTTTCTGGAATTATACGTTTGTTATCGGTCCTATCCTTGCAAAAAAATCTCGTTAGAGAGCTCATTAGATAAGCAAACTAATTAAGCTAATCATTTGACTCAATTATTTGAACAACAAGGCTAAACAATTTTTTTTTTAATTAAAAATAGTACTAAATTCACCTTAATTTTTCAATTAATTTAATTTTGCATGAAAACTAGGTCGTTAAGATAGGTTTTTGGTGTTGTTATTTGTTAGTACAGGATGTTAGCTAAAACACAACACCATAATTACAGTTATACCTTAAGTACTTTATTACACTTTTATTACTTTATTACACTTACACGAGGATAAACAATGTTTTATTTAAGTCCTCAGGTAGGCAGCGCATAGGCGATTTTTTGGTGACTATGGGCCTCAGTTCCTGCTTTTCACCAGGTGGGCTGAGAGCTCAGTTATCTACCTTCGTCACATAAAAATCGCGTGTTGATACAGAAAACCTATTTAAGGTTTTCTAACAATTTAGATTTCGTTCAGGCGAAAGGAATTTATTCCGGATACCTATTTATGTGCAGAACCTTTTTCCAGTCCTGATTGATTTATATTCACTTTAAATTTGCTCCTGGACTGAATTTTAATCAGTATCGTAACATTTTTTGCAATCTTTTTTATATCTAAAAAATAGTAACTTAGCCTGGACTTAAATACTAGGGTTATAATAGTTGGGTTTTTACCGTTCTGTAAATTTTAAACTTTTTCAGACATCAATTTTTGTGCATCAGTACCTATAGTTACTGGGTTATTCCATGATAACTTGCGTTACATTGCCAAACAAATATCTTTTTTAATAGTTACCCACATTAATGAAGTATCTAATTTTTATACGTTTAAAAAGGTACAAAATCGAAAGTTATTTTTGTTTCACTTAAAAACAGTGGAAACCAAACAATTATTACCTGCGCACACTTAATTAAGTGTCTTTACCGTACGCCAGTACAAAACGAAAAAAAGATAACACGCCTAAAACTTGAATTATTCCATAATCACGCAGTTTCAGAACACAAATGTTGATTTTATCATCAACTTAAAATCTTCAACCTTGAGCTCACGTACAATTTTAATTAAAATAATTTATATGTACGAATAAATTGCATTGCTTTAGTCTCATTTGCCATTTGTTACGTTAAATAAATCCCTGTTTAAAAAACTCAGTGCCTATTTGTATCGTTATGTCACCCCACGTCGATAGGATAATAAATGTAATCATTATTCAGTCTCAAACGTGACTGGCCCGAAAACTCCCTCGCCTTACTTGTGATGTCTGCCGATTCTATATATATTTTTATTAATAATTTAGATTAATAGAAAACATCATAAAAAAAAATAGCACAAATATGGTTCCGTAAAGTCTTATGTCAAGCGTTTACTTGTTGCTAATCTATTTATAATTATTTGAGCTCTAATAAAAAAATGGGAACTAGTGCGGAAAAGTAAACTTAGCGTGTATATTTCTCTTTTTAAGACACTTGTTATGAAAAAAGTCGTTCTATACACGTGTAATAACTTCTTTTTAACTCGGGTGATTGTCGCCCTCGTCTCACTCGGGCTCCAACTTTCACCCTCGAACAAAAAAATTTTTTTGCACTTGTATCGAAATGTACTATTTGAATAGGCTCCCCTACAATATATTATCTTATTTTGTTTTTAACTGTCCTTGTTGTTGTGGCAACAGAAATACAACATCAGGAAAAATTTTAATGGTCTAATCAGACAGATGGATAGCGAACACTTAGAAACAGAATCCCGTTTTTACCCTTTGGGCACTGAACCCTACAAAGGTGTCACGGTCACCAAATTATCAATTACTTTTGCAACAAAGGCACATGTTATGCGGTGACGAATACCTGTAACTCTTTTACACTTATTAAATTTGCTAATAGTTTTATAAAGTCATTTTTGACACCACATGAGATTCTCTAGAGACTACGTTGTTGCCAGTAGGCGTGGCAGCCATTATGATATTTTAATTAGTGTTTCACTATACAGGGTGTTCGTTTCGATTTGCGTTACATTAGACAGGTCCCCACAAGGTGGACCGATGACCTGGTGAAGGTCGCAGGAGTCCGCTGGATGCGGGTGGCGCAGGACCGGTCATTGTGGCAATCTTTGGGGGAGGCCTATGTTCAGCAGTGGACGTCTTTCGGCTGATATGATGATGATGATGATGATGAGACAGGTTACTTAGGACATTATTAGAAATTGTCTGGTATATCGGCTTTTGGGAAATTCGATAAAAAAGTTTTTATTTGTTTTCATACATAATACTTAAATGAAATGGTAAGTGTGAGAGAACCTTAAGAATAAAATAAAAGTTAATCTCAGATGACTGACGGCACATGTCAAAATATTTAACATTAAAATGTAATAAAGGTTGCAATACACATGTTCAGTGATTAAACTTATTTTTTTAATAACTCAATAACAGTAAGAGTTAAAAACTAGTTTCTTAGAGAAATTAATTATATTTGACCTAAATAAGCTTCCCTTAAAGTTATAGCATATGAAGAAAAACACGCAGTATAATAATAGTATTTTATGCAACAGTTGTTTAAGAGAGGTCAAAAAAGGCGAGTGGCCTAAGTAACAATTTGAGGCGAAGCCGAAAATTGTTAATAAAGACGCCACGAGTATTTTTTGACTCGGTTAAACAACGTTGCATACATTACTTTTTCTACGACTAAGGATTATCACA
>JALPQI010001619.1:0-124186 GCA_025490895.1 Thaumatotibia leucotreta | reverse complement strand
TATTCCGCAGTGGCTAATGCTACGTAGGCCAGCGCAAATACAAATACCTTGAAAACAATTTTTTTTTTGTTAGGGGAGAGTTACGATGAATCAACAAAGTCTAAATGCTGGCTGAATAATAGAATGTAAATTATAAATAGTGAGTCCTTCTCTTTGTTAACTTGCCCCGTTTATAGCATTCAAGTTCATTTATAATCGTCATTTAATCAAGTATCTGGGAATATGTGGGAGCTAAAACTCAAACTAAAGTATCCTTCAAATATTAATCATATACAATTAGTGATACCACAAGGAAATAACTGGCAACAAAATTTGGTTGGTCCAAATCTAAATATGTTACGACGTTCCTATTACATGGAATTCAAGTGCACTGGGACATATTTTTGAGTATTTTCACATACAACTTATATAGCCTTCGAGTGTACCCAAGAGTAATAATTACTACTATTTAAATAGGAATATCCATATTTCAGGAATCAAAAGTAGTATTTTATAATGCAGTTACTTACTTTGGATACCATGTTGGGAAGTAGAATGATACCTTATTGATACTATGCAATTTATATATGGAATTGAGACCTGCGAGGAGAATTGAAATAATTTCGATTCAGATTGAAACGAATCGGTCCAACAGCAATTCGTTTCAATTACCCATATATTTCTTAGACTTCAAAATGATGATATTATTTTAAGAATTCATAAAGATAGCATTAATGCAACTGACATTATACACGGTGCCCATCACGCTTACTGCGTTACCAAAATTTTAGGCCCTGGTTTTTCTGGCCGGCGACCGGCGACCGACGCATGTCCGCCGCCGACGACGTTCGAATGTTTTGTTTGCGAATGTTTGAGGGTGGTTTCTCTGAAAAGTCGCCGGCAGCGGGTAACCGACGAGTGTCAGAGAAACCACCCTCAAACATTCGCGACTAAAATTTAAGCTCTGTAGATAGTTTCATAAAGTGATTCTTGAAAAAGGTTTTAGTATCAGCATTGTGTACGTACAAAGCCTCTATTAAATAGGTATTCAATTAATTTCAGGCCAAACTGTGACTGTTAAATAAGCTACTCTATTTATACACAGACGTAAATCCTTTTACCAGAACGTGTCCCAAAAACCATTAGATAAAATCCAAAGGGTAGGTTGACCCCAGAACATCATTTCCTGATAATACGAGCGGAAAACAGACGCCTAATTCTAAAAAGGGCACTTAATCCATATTTGGGACGCTGTTCTTTGTAACCAACTTGAAAAAGGAGGAGTACACGATTCAACCGATTTTTTGTATGTATTCGATATTTCCAAGAATCGTGAACCAATTTTTAGGGTTCCGTAGCCAAAATGGCAAAAACGGAACCCTTATAGATTCGTCATGTCCGTCTGTCCGTCTGTCCGTCTGTCACAGCCGATTTACTCGGAAACTATAAATGCTACAGTAACGAAATTTGGTAAGGATATGTGTTGTATGAACCGCTACAGGATTATGATACTAAATTGTAAAAAAACAATTGGGGTGGGGTACCTCCATACATGTAACTGAGGGATAAAAAAAAATTTTTTGTTGTATATAAGCGTGTGGGGTATTAATAGAAAGGTCTTTGAAAATGATATGAAGGTTTATAAATCTCATTTTTATTTAAGCAAATCGTTTTCCAGATATCAGCTCTCAAAATCTGAAAAATGTGTCCCACCCCCTCTATTTTTTAAACTACGCAATGTAAAAAACTAAAAAAAATATATGTTATGCACATTAATAAACTCTATGAACGATTTTTGGTTTGATTAAATTATCTCTTATAGTTTTTGAGGTAGGTCGAATTAACTGTATATTTAAATAATAAATTGATAATGGAACGGAACCCTTCGCGCGTGAGTCCGATTCGCACTTGGCCGGTTTTTTTCTATAAAACAGGTCCCCGAGATTGTCTCGTTGGCATCAAGTCGGGGTCTTGGAGAAATAGTTTGAAGTCGGTTTTTAAATTTGGTGAATAAACAACCTTAATTTTTGCATTTTCGAAAATTGTGACGTGAAACACGAGAGCTGCGACGGAAAATTTGGTTCTCCTGCGGATCTCCTCGTTTCTGATTTGAGGGGCAAGGAATCTTGTCCGCGTGGAATCCTGTGATTTACAAATGTAAGCGTGGGGAAACATCCATTTTGAAGTCATGGGTTGTTGTGAGTGTTGTGTGTAGGCCTAGTGACAAAATGAACATTTGACAGTTTAAAATATCGGAAAAATGGTGAACAAGATTACTTTACTCTTCCGAGACACAGAAAGTGTAGTTAATTAGTGTAACCCGCTATAATTACATGCGTATTTTTTGCATGCAATTAATTTTCCTACCCTCCTGGCGCAAAAATAAAACGAGGCATCATCAGGATGCTTAGCCAAGTTGCCAATCGCTTACGCTTAGTAGCGTATCGTAGTTTTCCCTATTTGTCGCTCTTTCACATAAGTGTGAAAAAGACAGCTAGCTGCCTTTCGTTTACGATTGACGATTAAGCGTTAGCGATTGGCAACTCAGGAGTTGACGATGTTGTCAATCTGGTGTCCGGCAACGGAATCACCCTCTTACCCTCATATTAAAAAGGATTAATCTATAACTCAATCTAAGAGATCGGCAACTATAGCCTAGAAGTGAACAATCAAGACCAAGTGCGGGTAGTTCGCAAAACCCGCACAGCTAGAAGGTGTTGATACATTTTCTCGCCAGTCTGCCTGCGACCACGGATGTAACGTCATGCCTGAAACTTCAGTATAAAATTAAACGTAAGTTTACGCGATTACGACGCGTTTGTCGTTAAAATATGAGTGATAATCGTAAAGGTATAGTTAAAAAAATCAGTTCCTCCTTCTGTCATAAGTCTTAAGTAGATTTGAGTGACTTTTTCCTAACGTAAAATTCAGATACACCATAAACAAGTAATTTAGGCTTTACGGGCACTTTTTATTGTTTCGCACATGCGTTGATGGCAAGACATATGTTTTATTACAGCAATGAATCCCAAGAGGTTACCTTTTAGCTAGTAAAACGAAATGTATGTACTCGTACAATCTTGAATGCTAAATTGGGATCTCTGAAAATATAAGGCATACTTAAACTGTAAAATCCAGAGTACCTAGAACCTCTGAATATGCAAAAAAGATCATTATTTGATAAAAGATGGATGATGGGCAGCAGCGTCATCATAGTGGACACATTACTGCGATGGCCAATCCGCTTGCCCAGCGTGGCGATTATGGGCATTACCTCCTAATGCCTCTATTCGCATAGATAATAGGAGAGGCCTACATCAAGCAGTGAGCTATCATAGGCTGATGATGATGATGATGAATTAACTCGTTTTAAGCCCCAAGGTCAAGGTCATCCTGTATATTCTAACCTTATTACGCCAGTCAAACCAGTCGTAAAATGTTATAAGCTAAGAAAATGGCGGCTATTCGAAACAGGCCGCCCTAAACAAATGTTAGTTCATTCTGGACCCTTCCCAAAGGTAAGCGTTGAGTAGGATTAGTACCCCAATCAACTAGTGTTGTCATATTGGATAAAGTTTTGTCTCGATCCTTTGATTCTCATGCTATAAAAGTCACTAGTGTTGTATAAGTATTTATTGCTTACCGCCAGACGATTAACAAGGACTACCAAATTATAGAGACTAACAATACAGCGACGAATAGACGAAGAAATCCACATCAGGAAGTGGCGATGGCTTGGTCGCACACTTCGGAGATCCCAAGACAATTCTGCCATCCTAGTGTAGAAAGCAGTATTTTATATGAAACTTCATAACAACAAGCCGCCTTTTGACCTAAAACTTATACTGAAAAAAATATTTATGAAAGTGACTTAGGTTGGCTTTACTACGAGGATACTTTGATATATGTAACAAATCCTTGCTATCAAAGGTCATTGGGCGTTTTTGACCCGCTTTATGATTTTTCGCGTACAGAGACCAAACTAGCTTTAAAATAAAGAATTAAATGTCACTTTTCTAAATATGTAATTTTTCCGTATGTATCAATCGGGAAAAAAAAGTTATTCGACTTTTTGTATCCGAAAAAGACCGGTCTCTAATCTCAATAAGGCTTAGCAGTTTCTCCCTCTGGGTTGGAAGGCCAAATTTCCGTTTCCACAAAAAATAGTGATATGTTAAATCTTAAGAGTGACCCGTATTTACTGTCCGCCAGTGTATAAAAACAGCAACAGAACGTAACAGCAGCTATACAGAGTATTTTGGAAATAAAAACAATTTTTTTCCTCAATTCTCCCATGCCTTGCAAGAATGCGACTCATACCGCTCAGTAGCACTTACTTTACCTACATTCCTAGCCCTATTTTGTTTGTGTACGCGGTGGGTAATATGCCCGAACAAAATGCCCAATGACCTTTACAAAACTAAAAAGGTTGAAGTCGATACCAGAGTTCTGGTTAAATCAACAAAGAACATTGAACATTGTATATTACTGGTGATGAACAAAAAACTGGTATAATCAACCAAATTAATTTAGTAGAATGCCAACATAAAAAGTTTGGTAAAATCAAAAAAAAATTGGACCCAATCAACCTTAGTTTCCCGTTAGAATTACGCAAGATTTGATAAACCCAACTTAGCATTTTTTCAGTGTAAAGCAGCTTTTGCTATGGAGTTTCATAGCAAATGTTGCTTTCTACACAAGGACGGCACAATTCTCTAAAGCAAGTTTTAGGATGACAGCCGGCCGGGTAACGCAGAGCCGTCCTAAATCCACATGGCGCCGATCGGTAGTGAAAGAAGCAGAAAATGCTTCACAAGATAGTCCCAGATCATTATTCAGACCTTACGTTCCTGCTGAGAAATAATAAGACATAAGTCAAGTAAGCTATCAGATGATCAGTCGGCTAATGATTATGACGGTCCATGGTCCATGGGATGGAATAGCGTTAGGCTAGATTCACACGGAGTATTTTTTTCCCGTATACCGTATTCGAGATTTTCTCGAACGTCGTAGTGACAAGACTTTGTGCAGTACCGTTTACACGCATTCTCGAATACGGTATGCGGGATCCGTGATAACGTTATATAATAAAGTCTATTGTCACTACGACGTTCAAGAAACTCTCGTTTACGGTATACGGGAAAAAAATACTCCGTGTGAATCTAGTCTTAAAATGCTGTACATTTTGACAAACTGTGCGAAAGTGATGCAATAACACGATAAATAGTAAGAACGGGACTATAATAAGGTACCTGTTTCCTCGTCTACTCCAGATAAATATCTAATCTAATGTAAAAGAAAAGGACAGCTAACATTTATATACCCCTTAACCTGCCGCTAAATAGTTAGTATTGTGTTCCGGTTTGGGGGTAAGGTAGCCGGTGTAATTACTGACATAGAGGCAATCCATCTACTTAAGTCCTCAAGGTAGGCAGCGCATAGGCGATTTTTTGGTCTTTATGTCCATGGGCCTCAGTTCCCGCTTTCCATCCGGTGGCCTGAGAGCTCAGTTGTCTACCTTCGTCAGATAAATATATCTAACAGATATTCCGAGATGGTGAAACAGGCCCTTTGTGATTGGACTAAAATTGCGATCAGTCTGAAAAATGTTATAGCAATGTTCGCGGCAACGTAATCTGGCAACTATGCTACTTTTATAGGCACTAAGTAGGCTCGCACGGCCGTGGGGGTAATTCTTGACTTTATCGTTTTTAGGGTCCAATCTAGACATTTTTGCTGAATTATCATCATAATTTCAGCCGGAAGATGTTCACTGCTGGACAAAGGCCAAACGAAACATTCGCCGCCTACAACTTACGGTTTCTCTGAATCTTAACCGGATCTTATCTGATCTTATCCAAATTTGTTTCGTTTTAAATTGACGCATGTTAACTGTAAGATGTTATAATAATTATTATTGATGTTAAAACAAGTCCCGCTGAGTTTCTTGCCGGATTCTTCTTAGAAATAGTGGTGTAGAGTTAGAACCGGAAGTATTTTTTTTCTCTCGTGTGCTATTTAGTTTAACGATTCAAAAGCGCTAGTTGCTGGGCCTAGTTCAATAAAGAATCTTTTGACTTTGACTTTGATCGTCGGTCCATTTAGTCGGGGCCGTTGGGGGCCCTCCCCCGCTGCGTCTTTCGGTGCGTGGACTCTACGTCACACAAAGAACCTTTTTGCCCCATCACCGTATAATTAGGTCCACCCACTGCTTTATCAGGCTCAGGGTTCTTAGGATGAAAGTTTTCAACCAGTGTGTGCCATATAACATAAGGCACTGGAACATGGTCGCTCACTACGCCTTATAAGAAAACACAAGGTAACTTAAAGAACGAACGAGCTATGCTCAGTTTTCCAGCGTGATCGAATCGGAAACGAGGAGATCTGCAGGAGAACCAAAATTATCGTCAAAAGAGTTGCCAACTAGAATACACATACATTTATATAAACATACATTTATAAATTTTCGAAAATCCTTAACACTTTGACCTCGGGGAACTCCCTAGGGGAGTTCTCTGTGGGAGGTCCATTTTCACTACAAAGCGGAAAAATCATGGGATCAGCTGCGAGCGTAGCGCGTAGCACTCGTCCGCAATGAAAGTGTTAAATTAAGGTTCCTTACTTTTTAATGTCGTATTTTCAAAAATTATTTCCTGTATTTTCCACCTTCACATATGACTCTGAACATACTGAATATGACAAAAATACAGGGTGTAAGTCTAATACGGGCACAGTTCTTAACGGGGGTTAGTTTAGTTTATAATAAGTACATTTAGATAACTTTTCCTCAAAATTAGACCAACAAAATTATCCGTACAAAATAATTCGGCGCGCAATGTAGAGCAACAAATTCAAGTAAAACGCTCATCACCATCATCATATCAGCCGGAAGACGCCCACTGCCAAACATAGACACTGCCACAGATTGCCACAATGACCGGTCCTGCGCCACCCGCATCCCACGGGCTCCTGCGACCTTCACCAAGTCATCGGTCCACCTTGTGGGGGGCCTACCCACGCTCGTTGACAGCTTATTTCAAAAGCAGATGATATAAGTAACTGCCATATAAATATTAACCTTCATTGCTGCTCCGAAAATTTAAAAAAAATTCTGTGGGGTCATAATAATTAACTGAAACTTTGAAAAAAACCTCGTAATGCCTGGTTTAATTTATCTCTCGTATTAGATTTACACACGGTATGTATACTTGGTCCAACAATCCAATCAGTAAAAAAAAACCGGCCAAGAGCATGTCGGGCCATGCTCTGTGTAGGGTTCCGCAGTTATTCAAAAACGGCTGGGCCGAATATGTTTGAAATAGTTTTATTTTAAGGTAGGTACTCTATCTATAAGCCCAATTCATATTTTTTTTCATATTTTTTGGATCTATGGATCAGAAGTTAGAGAGCTACACATTTTTTAATTCTTCTGGAGTGATTATCTCCGAAAATATTATCTTTAGAAAAAAAAGTTTCTTTGAAGACTCTTATTCTTTTTAAGAGACCTATTCAATAATATCCCACACTAAAGGATTATATTAAATAAAAAAATCATCACTTCACCAGTTGGGTAAGGTACTAGGTACCTGAAAAAAATTTTTTCTAGGTTTTACTATGTAACTATGTTGGCATGATTAATATGTATACCTATACCAAATTGCAGATTTCTAGTATTAACGGCCACTGAGCTATGCTGCGGACAGACAGACGGACATGGCGAAACTAATAAGGGTTCCGTTTTTGGCATTTTTGCTACGGAACCCTAAAAAGGAGGCAACAGGCAGAATTTGCTGCGTAATGCTACTGCCAGGAATTTTTGAACAGAGTGTGTTTGGATTTTCACCACTGAGCAATAGATTTTGTCACGTATTTTTATGTTTGGTAGTCCGATACTATGTTTGTAATTTTCAGGGATACTGTCAAATGTTTATGCGTGTTACACGAGCCATAATCGATATTCAATTTCATGGACCAATTAGTTTCGCCGACCGGTTTAATATTCGTTCGACTGCCAAATTTACATGTATGCCTATCAGGTATGATACAACGTGCAACGATACACTATTCCTAAATATTCATGTTATAAATTGTCTAAAGGTGCATTTAGATCAAACGAGCATTCGCTCATTCTATGCCGACTCTACAAAATCAACGAATTTCGACGAATCACGTTTTGTGTAACGAACGAATAGCGTAGAGTGGAGGATAGAATGAGCGAATGCTCGTTTGGTCTAAATGCACTTTAATATGCGTTCAGAACCTGTTGGAAATAGTTAGTATTTAAGTGTTAATTTTAATTGTAAAGGGAAAAAATGGAAAGATTTCAGCAACTTGCTACACATCATCAGCCTTTTTCAGTCCACTGCTGGACGTAGGCCTCTCCTATCAACTATGCGTATCAACGCATTAGGAGGTAAATGCCCGTAATCACCTCGCTGGGCAAGCGGATTGGTGATCGCAGTAATTAGTCCACTGTGATGACGCTGCTGCTCATCATCAATCTTCTATCAAATAATGGTTAGGCACACTTCAATCCCTCGACGCTTACGACACCCGCGGGATGAGTTGAGATGGTGTCAAATATTCTTATTGTCGTCACCACACGGCCAAACTTATTACAATAATTGGCCAATTTTCATTGCATTCTGATACTACTGATCTGATTCTACACCGTAACAATCCAGGGGTGGCAGGGTAATTCACCGTAACAATTGAAACATAAATGTCTTAATCGAATATCAATATAATAATGTATATATATTGCACGACACCAACAAAGTAATAATTCTTTTAAAAATGGCTCTCGAGGTAAGTTTAACTTATTAATTATGATACTGATTTTGAATCCTAGGATCTTCATGTTTATAGGTAGTTTCAATTTAATTTATAAGGTAACAGAAGAAAAGTGAACAAACCTCTAATTGTTGAACCATTCAACGCTTCTATCAGAGACTTATAAAAACGATGTGATAAAGGACCATGCGTCAAAATTGCCCCAAGACCAACAAACATGAGAGTTAGATTATTAACAAGGATCGGACAAACGCCCGTCATTTTGAAAACATAACCCTGTTTCGTACAGTAGAGACTTCCTTATCTTATGATGTTAACTTATTTGATTTAATATGATATTTTTTTAATAACACTAACACAAAGTATCTATTTAGGAGATCCCAACTCTTTCTTATTTGTACAAGTTGCACATATCGTGATTGTGACCAATAAACAATTTAAGTAAAATTAATTAATATAAGCGATATACATAATCCGTTTAAATAGTTTTATTTCATGTATAATTATCCCGGTAACCAAAGACGATATTATATACTCAATACATCGAAAATCAATATCAAAAATTCTAAATCGTTTACAGGTCACAAATTCACAATCATGGCCTGTTAGTACACCAAACGAAGGAATCTCAGAGGAAAAAACTCGTGTATAAGCGAATTTTGGCATAGTTGTAGGGAATGGTGTTTTAAACCACATACTAAAAGTACTGGTGGTTAGGGGTGGAGCTAAGGGGGGAGGGGGGTGTAAAGGTCCTTATTTTTAATTTTTCGTAAATAACTCGTATACCGTGGCTTATAGCAAAAAATGTTCTAGTACATAAGTAATCTGCATAAAATTCTCTACAAAAAAGATATTCGCATGTTTCCTCTGGGATTACTGTGTCATGAGATAAGAAAGCAAGAAGATGGTCAATAAAGAAATAAACACGTTTGTTTAAGTAGGTATAGCACATACAGGATGCTCGCGAGCATTCCAAAAGATTTTAATGTTCAATTCCTGACCATATTTAGAGTCTCTAATGTTATGTAAAATTTCCTGGATTCGGCTTGGTTTCAGAGATAATCAACCTTTTTTTCGAAATAAGTTTTTCGACGTAACTCGTCATACAACTTCTTTTTGATTGCAATGCTACCACAATGTGTTTTAATATTACCACACCTTTTGCCTGGCAATCAAAAAATGGGAATAGACTTGACGAAATACCCTGTCCCAAAAAAAATTTTCAAATAAATAATTTTAACAGATTGTTGTTATTATAGAAAGTACTGGAAATGTTAAAATGTATTCAAAAAGTGTAAAAAAAAGAGAAAAAAAAAATTTTTTTTTGGTGGTATTTCACATTAGGTCTCATAATATTTTTTATTTGTTTTGATGTCTAGAATGCATAGTTAAAATCTTTTCACGATGATTATAAGAATATTTTAGATTTAGAATATAATTAGGAATTTTATTTTTACAAATAAGTATACAGGGCGCGCCCGGGCGCGAGCATTCCAAAAGATTTTATGTATGCATTCTAGATATCAAAATAAACAAAAATGATTATGACACCTAATGTCAAATACCACCAAAAAAAAATTTTTTTTTCTCTTTTTTTTACAGTTTTTGAATACTTTTTAACATTTCCAGTACTTTTTATCATAACAACAATCTGTTAAAATGATTTATTTGAATATTATTATTGGGACAGGTTATTTCGTCAAGTCTATTCCCATTTTTTGATTGCCAGGCAAAAGGTGTGGTAATATTAAAACACATTATGATAGCATTGCAATCAAAAAGAAGTTTTATGACGAGTTACGTCGGAAAACTTATTTCGAAAAAAGGTTGATTATCTCTGAAACTAAGCCGGATCCAGGAAATTTTATATACATTAAACACTCTAAATATGGTCAGGAATTGAACATTTAAATCTTTTGGAATGCTCGCGAGCATCCTGTATGTGCTATACCTACTTAAACAAACGTGTTTATTTCTTTATTGTCCATCTTCTTGCTTTCTTATCTCATGACACAGTAATCCCAGAGGAAACATGCGAATATCTTTTTTGTAGAGAATTTTATGTAGATTACTTATGTACTAGAACATTTTTTGCTATAAGCCACGGTTTACGAGCTATTTACGAAAAATTAAAAATAAGGACCCTTACACCCCCCTCCCCCTCTTAGCTCCACCCCTAACCACCAGTACTTTTAGTATGTGGTTTAAAACACCATTTCCTACAACTATGCCAAAATTCGCTTATACACGAGTTATTTCCCCCGAGAGGCAGCTTTTGGTCTTCGTTAGGTGGGCTACTGTACAAGTAATATAGGAATTGCGATCTCCTAAATACATACTTTATGATAGTGTCATTAAAACATGTCTTATAGTTATAAAATACAATAAGATAACATCATAAGATAAGGAAGTCTCTACTATAAGGAACAGGGTTATGTTTTCAAAATGACGGGCGTTTGTCCGATCCTTGCTAATGTCAAAAGAAAAAAGAAACTAAGCAAGTGAGATGGTTAACATACAATCACGTGTGCACAATCTTTTTTTTTATACACTTCGATATCCTAATGATTAACGACCAGTATTTCTGATAGATTGTATTCACGCTGACAAAAATATGAATATCTCAGTTCTGCAATGGAATTCATCTTGGTGCCCATAGAATGAAATGAAGTAGATTTAAAGACCTATTCAACAATGTAACTTTTAGCTGTGTTGACTTTGGGGCAAAGTTCCATACAAAGTTGGGCATGGTCCTTTAGCCCTTTCCGACCGGTTTGATATAATCCTGCAAATTACTTTGCAAAAATCCTGTCACCAAGTAAATTGTATTTTCGAGCTCAAACCTATACCGATCGAATCTGCAGACACTAGCCGACACGTAAAATTAGCAAATACCTTAGGGCGGCTGCATCAGTCAGTCGCAAGACAGCGTTGAAGATGGCGATGTATTTTGGTGGGAGTAGGTGCACATGTAAGTTCGTAATTTCGTATATTTGCGGTAACAAACATTCTATTTATTGAGTGATACTTACTCTTAAAAGAGTTAAACGTTTTTTTTTAGCACAAATTAGAATAAAATTAAGTGATTTTGTGTAAACAATATGCCCGTAAATAATAAGTGCACAAAATTGTAGGTTCGGACGGAGCTCGTCATAAATATTTGCACGGATATGCATAATCGGTCTTTGCGCGTAAAATGAAACCAAGAAAGATAGTCATATGTTTTGAAGAATTGGTTACATATTTCGTCTAATTCGTTAGGTATATATTTCATCGTATTTTAATTAGCGTATCCAAGGAACTGGGTTAATAATATCTTGTATTTTCATCTTTGTTAGGCACTCCATAGGTGTCAATACCTAATATCTCTCGAATTGGGGTCTATATCGAATTGCATAAAAGTATTGTTCCGAATATTATGACGCATAAGAATTTTATGCCGAAAATTGTTTCGCCGAATTATTGTTTCGCATATTTTTCATGTGCCGAAGTTTTCGCGCCTAAAGTCGTCTGTCCGAAACATTATTCATCCTAATGCTTATTGTGTCTAAGATTCCTTTGCCGAAATTGTATTATGCATATGTTTGATGATCTTAATATTGTACATTCTAAAATTGCTGCTAAACATATCGCCTACTAAAATGAAATACGATCCGCCAACATGTCGACGGAGCCCCTAGCGGGGCTCCTATTTCCGCTCTAAGGGACAAAAGATACCTAACGAACCTATCTAGGTGGATTACATGATTTTGAAATGTTTTTCTTTTTCATGCGGGGGGCTTCGCCCCCCGAGCCCCCTTTGTGGGGGGCTTCGCCCCCCGTCCCCCCTTGTTTGGTCTGTCTCCTAGCAGCTGGAGCAGACCTAGTATTTGTATTGTAAAATGTTTAAGATTAATGTTTTAACCTAACTTAAGCGTATCGGTTCTGCCCCTCCCGTTTTTCTGCAATCAGGTTATCTACAAATAGCTAATTCCATTTGATAGACGTGACAACTTAATGTTAATGTAGTTTAAGTTAGTTCAAAAGACTAGTGCTGTTATTTTAGCCACTCTAATAATAATGCGAAATATTTTTTATGACAATCAATATTTGTAATATTACATTTTAGATAATTTAAAAATCGGCATACGAATAATCGGAAAAACAAACTTTAGGACTTCTGTATGTGTATGCATAAAAATATTCGGCGAAACGATTATTATGCCATTCAACAATATGCCAAATGTTTCGGCCAAAACATTTTCTGCACAATGAACATTATGCGAAGAGACGGGCACCCCTCGAATTGCTTTGGCCTTGCTATTATGAATGTTGCTCTTTTGAACTCTTCTTAAGTTTTGCTTATTCGTGGATGAATGAAGAAAACACATTGTAGAAGGACGTCCAATCTTGATAGTTTCCGGTAAACTTTGCTATGTCTATCTTCGGAAGCTTCACATCATCACTAAAGCTAGGTGCGAGATTACTGCTAATTCTGCTTGTGCACGACGTAGTACTTTCTAGCATAAGCTTTTTAAGTATTTAACCACAAATATTTTTTTGTTTGGCTATTAAAACCCGTTAATTCCGTTAACATCTTTAAATCTATTGTTGAATTACTGTGGAAAACTCAATGTGTAGTAAATATCGTTTTTTTTCTTGTGTGAATATGTATAATATAATGTAATTTACAGATTCTTCGTTTTTCCCAGTCAGTAAAAGTATAAATTGCAAATAGTACTGGTTATTACACGTCGACTCCAAAAAATCGTCGCTTTAATCCATTCATCATATTATTATTAGCATTGATAATACATTTTTATCTTCTCGAAATCATGAAGTGAAAATTTTTATTTTTATTTTCTAATTTACCGTCTAAAAGTAGCTTTCACATTTTAAAACTCATTTATTTACGTTTGACATCCATCGTTGGGTCACCAATTTACATAGGTGTGCGAAAATTCAACTCAATCTGCCCAGTAGTAGTGTCGGAGTAAATCGGTTGTAACAGACGGACAGATGGACACGCCCGTGATCCTATGAGTGCTCCGTTTTTTTTCTTCTTGTGGTACGGAACCCTAAAAATATAAGATCGCTTATAACAGGAAGTTTTTTCATAAATAATGTGTTTTATTAATGTTTTTATGCCTGTCCATACAAATTTGCAAGATCTTGCATTTACGTATAGATCCTGAACGTCACTTTCGTGCATGCGATTTTTTTAATGATAAAAGGCAATTCGATTTTTTTAATTATTTTTTACAAGTATACGAAGATAATTTAAAACGATCTACATACATTTTTCATAAGATTTTAGAAAATGTTTGTCTCGGTCGTAAAGGGCTATGAACGAAGTGTTCTTATAATAAGGGATCTCTTCCAGCTAATCTTTGAGTACATTGGAGATTATGCAAAAACGATAGACAAACATACCTACAGTAAAATACATTTTATAAATACCTACATGTACGGCCGGCTCTAATAATATGTATACGATTTTGATCCTTATGCCTTTGACAAACTTTCCAAAATGTATACATATTATTAGACGTGATGTACAAGTAAGGAAGTTCATGCTGTAATGCCTCATATTTGCCCTCCCCTTGATGTCATAGTAATTATCCTTTTCAGAAATAAATAAATAAATGAAATAAATACCTACATTCTAAAATTTCTTACAGAGAGTCAAATGTGAATAGAAAAACGATTTATTATCTCCTTATTCATAAACGTCTCCTAACTTAGCAAGCCGCTAAGTATTGGTTGTCCCTTTCGGTCTTATAGATATATTTATAACACCGAAAGGAACAAACTGTTCTTCGCGGCTTGCTAAGTTAGGCATACAAATGTAAGGATATAAGTAATACCTATATTTGAATTGTTTTCATTAAAATTTCCAAACGCTGTTGATCATAGTACTAGGAATAAACTACGCATATCCGAGTAAGTTTTTAATAAGGACAATATTTATTATTATTCTTAACGACACATTGCTTCCCAGTCATTAACTTTTCTTGAAATAATAGTTGCTTATTATGAACAACGCTGTATTTCAAAATAGTACACGCCTGTTATTGGGTTTCTAGTGCTTCATTGTTAGAATAAAGTAATGAAATGTAATTTTAGTATTGAACTACACACATTAAAATCACACCAGAACACAGCCACAATTAGATTTAACCCATTAACAAAAGAAACATGCTTGAAGAATACCTATAGAATATGTCAACATAATACAAAATGAAAAGAAGAAACAAAATTGACGTTTACAAAACAAACAAACAGTAATCAAGATTTGATAAAGCCTAAAATTATTGTTGCGTCTAGCGCCTCGTTCGGTAGGTATCTGGAGGAGTTCTAGACTGCTGAATAAAACTGTAGCGGACTGTAAACACTATTTTTATTTCTCGACAATTACAAAGATAGAAAATTGGTCGCGGCGCGATATGTGCAGGGTGCAGCACGAGCGTTCGTAGATCTCTGGTCGGCCCCCCGCCACCCGACCCCGTTGACAACTCGCCGGCTGACCGGTCCGGCTAACGGTATAATCGTCACCGCTGTTGCTGGGTTTAGTTAATTTGAAGCGGAAGGGGTTTTGTCACCACCATGTACTCCCGGCGTTGAAGAGCTCGGGTCTTCAAGATCTTGAATAGGTAGAGGGCAGATAGTGTTGAAAGCCCGACGAATAACTCCCTTTTTCGTCTTGATGTCGGCAACTCTCGCTATGCCGTCTCTGCCTGGCAACACTCGCACTATGCGACCCAGGAGCCACATGAGAGGCGGCAGGCTCTTGTCTTTAATGACGACCATGGTCCCTGTGTCCAGTGTTCCCTTTGAACTGCGCCATTTTGTTCGCTCTTGCAGGCTCGAGATGTACTCGTGGGAGAACCGATTCCAAAAGTGTTGTTTCAAGCACGTGATACGCTGAAACCTCGGAAGAGAACCGATCCTTTGGACAGCGAGCTGAGGATACGGCAAAGACGTGAGAGACCTTCCAATCAAAAAGTGGGCTGGAGTTAAAAAGGTTAGATCAGAAGGATCATTGGAAAGTGGCGTAAGCGGACGTGAATTTAGTATTGCTTCGATCTTTATTAAGCATGTAGACATTTCCTCATAGGTAAGGTGTGTAAGACCTAGAGTTCGTCGCAGGTGATACTTTACTGACTTTACGGCAGACTCCCAGAGCCCTCCGAAGTGAGGTGTGTAAGCTGGGATGAAAGAAAAGTTGATTTGCGCGTCAGTCATTTCTACGGCAAAGTCTTGTTTCAACAAATTTGAAAGTTCATTGAAGGTGCCAACAAACGTTGTGCCATTATCGGAAAAAATTACCCTTGGTTTGCCACGACGACTTATGAACCGGTTAAGAGCGGCTATAAAAGCCTCCTTGGTTAAGTCAGAGACAAGCTCCAAGTGAAGTGCCTTAGTTGCCAAACACACGAATATGCAGATGTAGGCCTTTACGAGTCTACATCCTCTCCCCTTGCGGTCAGCTAAAGACTGTCCACGTAAAAAAGTGGTCGACATTATAATGACAAATAAGATGAAAAAAATAACAAAAACGAATTTATTATATATTTATATAATAGTATATATTCGTGTTCTTCAAAATATAATACAAGACTTGTGCAACACATTAAGACTAATAAAATGCCCTGACTTTTCTTCTTACTCCTTCCATCAATCTTTGTACATCGGTTTCGGTGACTGTTTTACTTGTTGTATCCCAATATTTTTTGAATTGTTGTACATCAGTAGCAATTTTCTCACTTTTTTTTAGCTTTCTTTTCTTTATTGCCCAGAATTTCTCTACAGGCCGGAGTTCTGGGCAGTTCGGAGGATTTGCAGATTTCGGTACTACAGAGATATTATTTTCGTCATACCATGTCAAAACCGATTTCGCGTAATGGGAAGTGGCTAAATCAGGCCAAAATATGACTGACTGGGCGTGGCTTCTTATGAACGGCAATAAACGTTTTTTTTAAACACTCCTTCATGTAAACGACTTGGTTAACCGTGCCAGTTGTAACGAAAGATTTGCTTTTTTTACCACATGTACATAATGGCTTGCCACACTAAAAATTTTTTTGCAAACTTGTCTAGTTTTTTTGTTGTAAATTTATCATCAATACCTCCTCGTTTATTTGCAACGTAAAACTGTAACCCTGGCAACTGCTTGAAATCTGCCTTGACGTAGGTCTCATCGTCCATCAAAATGCAATCAAATTTCGCTAAATAATTTGTATACAATTTTCGGGCTCGAGTTTTACATATTTTTTGTTTAGTAGCATCGCGATTTGGAACGCTAGACGCCTTATATGAGTGTAAACCTGCTTTTTGTTTAATCTTCTGGACGTACGACTTCGATACCTTACATTTCCTGGCGACGTCTCGAATGGACAGTGTTGGGTTCTTCTTAAAGTGCTCGATGACTTTCCTTGCCTTACTTTTATCCATGGAACCGTGTTTTCTACCCGAACCTTTCTTCCTTTCGACCGTCAACGTCGAGCGATAATTAGCCAATACCTTTTGAACTGTAGATTTAGGAACGGATAATAATTTAGCTAGCTTAGCTTGCGACATACCAGGATTTTCATTGTAAGTGTACAAAATTCTTTTACGCTTGTCCAGTTGGCTAGAGGCCATTTTATAATAGTTATTATTTTTAAAATCTAAAGTAGTCCCAAAATAAACCTTATATATCCCGCCTTCTAACTGTCACAGTGACAGATTTCATTTTCTTTTGTTTATTTTTTTTTAAGAATTTTATGTCGACCACTTTTTTACGTGGACAGTCTTTATAAGAATTGGACCAGCATAATCAGTGCCTGTTTCAAGGAATGGGTATTCGAGATGCAATCTTTCCTTCGGCAAGTTTCCCATTACAGGTTGCACTGTTTCGCCCTTTAACCTAACACATCTGAGACAAGTATGGACAACGTGTTTTGCTAAGTTTCTTCCTCCAAGCGGCCAGTAGCCTTGTTTGATAGTTGCCAGAAGTAGTTGGGGAGGAGCGTGAAGGTGTCGCAAGTGAAACATCTTAAAAAGCAGCCTAGTGACAAGATGTTTGCTACAAATGAGTATTGGATGCTTAACTTCATAATCGTAGAATGAGTTAGCGAGTCGACCCCCAACCCTGATTAGTCCCGAATCGAAGAATGGACACAGTGATCTAAGTCGGCTCTTCTTTGGCAACGCCTTACCAGCCTTAAGAAGATCGTACTCTTCAGGAAAGGAGTCCCTTTGCGACCTACGAAGGAGTACAATTGTTGCTGAATCTAATTCGGCTGAGGTAAGACTACCAACTACAATTTTGTTTTTATTTTTGCAGTTGTGAATGAACCTTAAAATGTACGCTATCACCCTCTGTAATTTTGAATAAGTTGATTTGTTTTTAATTAAATTATCTATTGGGTTACAGAAACTATCAGGCAATGGAGTGGAGCATGCCACAAATGATTTTAGTTGAATTGTCTCTGGCAATTGAGACAGCTTATTAGGTTGAGGCTGAGGCCCTGATGGCCACAAAGACATGGCTTGTTTTAAAAATGATGGGCCTGACCACCATAAAGATGAATTCATAATGGTGTCAGCACTTAGACCTCGAGACACTAGATCTGCAGGGTTCTCCTTCGAAGGCACATATCGCCAAGATGTGGCGTCGGTGCTCTCTTGAATCTCAGATACCCGATTTTTGACAAACGGGCGTAATGAACTAGCAGAAGAGGCTAGCCAGCCCATGACTATCATCGAGTCACACCAAAAGATGCAACGGTCTGGTTTTTGGGTAAGTGCCTCAAGTACCTTCGTACATAATCTAGCGCCCAATAAGGCCCCGCACAGCTCAAGGCGAGGAATGGTTGTGACTTTAATAGGTGCCACTTTGCTTTTAGACGCCAGGATGTGAACACTCACTGAGCCATCCCCGGCCACGGAGCGGACGTATAGGCAGGCTCCATAAGCCTTCTCCGATGCATCCGTGAAGATGTGGAACTCAACGGCAACAGGTGCATCACACAAGACCCAGCGCGGAATATTAATGTGATTAAGATAAGGCAGACCTTGAACGAAAGATTCCCAGGACGTAAGTAAATCACCTGTAAGCGGATGATCCCAATCACACTGGTTTATCCAAAGTTTCTGCATGAGTATTTTTGCCTGTACTATGCAAGGCGTTACTAAGCCCAGAGGGTCGAAAATTTGGGATATGGCTGACAGAATGTGTCGCTTAGTGACTACCTTTGGCAATGAGATGTCTATAACAAACGTAAGACTGTCTTGAGCGCATTTCCAATTGAGGCCCAGCGTTTTAGACAGTTCGTTCTCACTAAGATTCACGTATTCCCTTTGACACGAACCTTCACCAATGCTTTCAAGAATCTCGCGATTGTTTGACTGCCATTTTCGCAAGTTAAATTGTGCACCTTTCAGTGTCTCTGTGACATCATGACACAGAGCAACGGCATCGTCTATAGTCTGAGAGCCAGACAGGAAGTCATCGACATAGAAGTCTCTGGCAATCGCTTCCCGCGTTTTCGCGGCACTGGCTTCTTGCGCTAATTGTAAGAGACACCGCGTACTTAGGAAAGGAGCCGATGACGTCCCGTAGGTTACGGTTTTAAGAGAATATGTTTTAAGTGGCCTTGACGGATCTGACCTCCATAAAATCAGCTGGAGCTGATGCTGCTCTTCGTCGACAAGGATCTGCCGATACATTTTCTCAATGTCAGCTGACACAACGTATTTGTGTTGACGGAAACGCAATAAGATGGAAAATAGGTCATCCTGGATTCTGGGCCCTACAATCTGAATATCGTTAAATGATTTTCCAGATGTAGTGGCAGCTGAAGAGTCGAAAACTACCCGAAGCTTGGTAGTCGCGCTGGACTCCCTTATTACACTATGGTGGGGCATATAATATGATGGCAATGAATTGCACGGCAGAATTTCACTCATGTGTCCCATAACTTCGTATTCTTCCATGAATTTTAGATACCGTTCCTTTAAGATGCAATCCCTATCCAACCTACGTTCGAGCGATAGAAATCTACGCCTGGCCATTTCGAATGAGTTTCCTAATACGTCAGGAGACTCCTTCAGCGGAATAGTAACTACGAAACGCCCTTCTTCATTCCTTTTTGTTGTGGCGTTGAAGAGTTCTTCACATGCGTTTTCGTCCGTCGTCAAGTCATGCTTTGAAGATATGCTATCAAGTTCCCAGAATCGTGTAAGAGAAGAGTCCGTTTGTCTGTCAGTCAGAAATAAGCAAACCGGTTTAGAGGAACCTTGAGTAGGTTGATAAACGTCGCCTGTTAAAAGCCAACCTAGTTTTGTCTCAAAGAGGGTGGGACTAGTAGCATGCTGTCCTAAGTTAATACGGTTTGTGCCCAGGACGCTCCAAAAGATAGAAGCCCCAACGAGAATGTCAATGGTTGACGGCTCATTATAAGAAGGATCGGCAAGACAAATCCCTGAAGGTATAGGCACCTCCCTGACGTCCATATATGTATATGGTATGGGTGGTGTAATTTTGGGCAGTATGAAGCACTCTATGTTAGCGCTGTAGCTCCCATCATAAGACTCCAATTTAAGAGAGCATGAGTGGGAGATGTTCGATTCATGATCATTGAGCCCGGTTACGTTGGTTCGAAAGTCTTTTATTGGCAGTTGTAACTTACCAGCTAAGTCCTGGGTTATGTAATTGGACGTAATGCCATTGTCTAATAATATTCTAGCATTCAGCCGATTTCCATTGGTATGGTGCACCTTAACCAGGGCTGTGGAAAGCATGCCGTAATTAGATAAATTGCTTATCGCATGGACGTTGGCAGAAAATGCGACGTGCTCTGATGTGGCCGTAGGCTGAGTATGGGTATGAAGAAGCGTGTTGTGCTTAGTCTTGCAATACTTGCAGTGACTCAATTTACATTTATTGCTACTGTGGCCTGGACGTAAGCAATTCAAGCACACCTTATATTCCTTAGCCTTGAGCACGCGCTGCTCAACTGGTAAGGCCCTAAAATCATCACAACTGAACACGTAATGATCTTTATTACATAAGGGACAAGAAACGTTGTATGTTTTAGGCTTGCTAATGCTCGCCGATGCTAAAAAGCTTTTTGGCTTAGTATTCACAGACGTATCTGTCCTAGATCTATTAAGCCTTGCTTCTTCTAACGTTTCTAGAAGATTACACCTATTCGTAAGGAACGTTATGAAATCGTTAAGTGTAGGTGGAGTGGTTAACTGATTTCTATGCTCCTCCCATTCCCTACTTGTAACTGCGTCTAATTTAGCGGCCATTATGTGGATAATTAATGTATCCCAATGTTGTACAGGCTGATCGAGCGTGGCCAAGGCATTTAGATTCTTCTTTGTGTTGTCAACAATCTGTCGCAGGGCTACGCTTGACTCTTTATGCACTTGTTCAATGTTAAAAAGTGCTTGGACATGATTGTTGACTAGTAACTGCTTATTGTCATACCGCTCACAAAGAAGTTTCCATGCGGCCTCGTAATTGTCACCCTTAAAGTCCAAACTCCTTATCACCAAGGCTGCGCTTCCATGAAGAGAGGCACGTAAATAATGGAACTTGTTTATGTTATCTATACTTGTCTCAGAATGAATTAAGGATACGTAGATGTCTTTAAACTCCAACCAATTCTGATAACCACCGCTAAAATGCGGCAAATTAATTTTTGGCAACCTCACATTACTATGCTTGTAAGACAGTACTGTTGGGCAATCATTGGAGCCTACCTCTGACTGAACCTCTTTGGCGCGCTGACTGCGATGCCTGTCAACTAGTTCCCGAGCGGCAGCAATTTCCTTGTAGTAAGACCGCTCGAACAACTCACGCTCCGCAAACTGTTCGGCTCCTCAGATAGCACCTCCAATTCACTTTGGTATCTATCAAAAAATTCGTACGATTCATCCAATTTCTTTATACGCAAGTCTAATTCCACAAGCTGTGTATCGCTCAGACGTTCACAAGTCTTTGCCGTACTTAAGTATGCAATAAACTGTGTAAGCTTAGCTTTAATTGAAGCACGCTTCTTTATTAATTCTTTGCATTTAACCTCACTTGCCATTATGCAGTAGTAAGAACTAAATGAAGCAAGCAATAAGAATTACTAAAATATGTTTAAACACACCCTGTCGAAAAAAAATAGCAATTGTACAAATTATTTTTTTTTGTTTTTCACTTATTTGTATTGCAGGCTAACTTTAATTTACGACCCTGATGAAATTCACGAGCAACCAGAACGACGATTATTTTAGGTTTGCCTGTGCACTTTTAACAGGCGCTACTAATTTGTGACTCTGACTTGACTTGTGAAATTGCTCGTAAAATTGATCAGGGTTCAAAGCAATTCAATAGCAATATTAGAAATAAGTATTGTAGGTATACCTACCCACCAACTATGAAATTAGGTATGGAATATTTTGACTGCGAGATGACTTAGCAATATGAATGCTAATTATGATAATGATGAATGAATATGGTATGTACAATTGGACAACACCGATTCTGATTTATATTTAAATAGATACAAGGATTACAAAGCAGCAATACAGGACAGGTTGCCTTGTTGTTTCCCGCTATGAACTACTTTTACTTACGTGTTTTACCTAGATTAAATGTGAAATTGTGTAAAATAAGATTATGTGAAACACTTTATTAGATTTTTTATTTTGTTTAAGATATGAATATAAGGCAATAGAATGTAAATACTTGTAATATAGGACGTAAGGCAATATAATGTATATAATATTTTTAAGAGTATATTCTAACACTTTCCTTTTATTTATTTTTTTACGCTTAGATTTGATAAGGATCGAAGCAATATCGAAATACCTACACAATGACGTTAGGTACTTACCGTTTTAAGTTTCTTAGGCAATTAGTTTGTATTTAATATTTTAATATCACTTAGGTACCTAATTCCCGAAAGCAATAAGAATTGGAAGGCCTCACAGTTATGCTATCCTGGTTAGGTATGTATCCAGTTAGTTGCGGGATCCTGTTCCTGTTGCACTTCAGCGATTTAGGTGTAGGTATGGCTGTTTATGACCGCCGCCGATAAGGTCGGTTTGCCGTTGCTTGACAATAGGGATGTTGAAGTCCACAATGATGATGTCCTTGCATAAGCGGCTAACTCGAAGGTAATGAAGATAGGCGGATGAGGATTACGAGCTCCCGTTGGACTGCGCTCTTCCTGACCGTTGAACTTCAGCTTCTCGTCACGGTGATGATGATGACGAACTGCACAACGATCCAAAATGTTCGGCCGGCTTCTAAATAAGTCTTCGTAACTGGAGAAATTCGGTCGCTTTCTTCCTTTGGCGAGATAAGGACCATATGTTGCGTCTAGCGCCTCGTTCGGTAGGTATCTGGAGGAGTTCTAGACTGCTGAATAAAACTGTAGCGGACTGTAAACACTATTTTTATTTCTCGACAATTACAAAGATAGAAAATTGGTCGCGGCGCGATATGTGCAGGGTGCAGCACGAGCGTTCGTAGATCTCTGGTCGGCCCCCCGCCACCCGACCCCGTTGACAACTCGCCGGCTGACCGGTCCGGCTAACGGTATAATCGTCACCGCTGTTGCTGGGTTTAGTTAATTTGAAGCGGAAGGGGTTTTGTCACCACCAATTATAATTCTGTACACTTCTCAGTGACACAATACAAACATATTTAATTTCATCCGTGGTCGCTAATGACCTTGTTGTTAAAAAGCGACCTTAAATAAATGAAGAAAAAAAGAACAATACAAACATCTTTGTATAAAGAAAATAATTATACCTCTTCCAAAATATATCAATGAAAATAATCATAATTTAAATTCTAGTGGCATCCTGGCCGGATCAGTGTAAAGGCAAGACGTACTGCAACGTCAAGCCGGACTTCTATCCGGAGGCGACCTTTGCGAAACTCTTAGATGGAGTGGTAAGCTAATAATGAAATTTTAGGGATTATCGTATCCCAGTTAGTAGTGGCCCTGCCCACGAAGTTGAAGGTCCCGGTTTTTTTATGTGACGAAATTGGATCTACCCGCTACTCGCGTATGAATAAGCAGTGCGTGAAAGTAACTCCGTGTGAAAAATACGAAAATAACATTTAAAAGTGATGTGTTTAACATGAAAGTTACATCAAAATAATCGTATTCGTATACCGATTTTGAAAAACTATGTGTGTGCAAAAGTTGACATAAATATAAAGAACATATACCGAAAATATCAAAGTGCAAACAACCCGCGTAAGTAAAAACGCAAACACAACGAACCAACGCGTAAGCGACACGAAATGCACGGCGCTTAAGACCCTTTGAGCGCGAACTGTGTCTAACAAGATATCGCTCAGATTTACTCCGCTTTGTAAACATTTCTAGGAATTGGCTTTGTGTTAGTGTTTTAGCCTTCTTTTTCAAGCGAAATACTACAAGAAATTATTATGCCGTTATTTTGCGAAGGTTGTAAACGGGAACTTCCTATACGGTACCATTTGACATGTTCGCTATGTAAAAACATGTACGACTTAGACTGTGCAAACGTACCTATCTGCCGCTTTGATAATACAATGAGCGTGGAAAATAAAGCTTCATGGCAATGCCAAACATGTGTATGTAAAAGGCCGAAAACAGGTAATATAAATACCCCTGTGCGGGCACGCGACGCGGATGCACCCACCCTTGGTGAAACCCCCGAAATAGATAATGTGACCAAGAGAAGTAAGTCAAGGATTAATCTATATAACGAGTCTGTAAATACCGAAAACTTAAGCTTCCTGGGCGATACAATTAGTGAACAAGAACCCATAAAAATGGATCAGCAGGGTGACAAACCACTTCAAAATTTAAGTGAAATTATTTCATCGCGCCTAAAAGAAAATAATGTATCTCTAATAAGTGAACTACGTAAAGTGATCAAAACAGGAATAAACGCAGCTATCAATCTTCTTAGAAATGAAATAAAAGAAGAAACCACTACTCTATTTTTGGAAAACAATAATAGAAAAACAGATATTGACAACATTTGCGCAAAATTAGAAACATTACAAACGGAGAACGAAAAACTAGCTAACGAGATAAACGAAATAAATAAAAAAATAACGATTTCTTTTCCAAATAATGTTCCTGAGATAAATAGTAAGAAAATCGTTATTTATGGCCTTAATGAATACTTCCAAGAACCAGAAGAAAGTCAACATCAAAGAATTATTGATATATTCTGCGATATCCTAAATATAAACATACTGGGGTATATAGAAGACTCGTACAGAATTGGTAAAAATAATTTTAAAAGCAATCGCCCACTTGTGATCGAATTGCTTAGTAAACGAATGGTCAACTATATATTAAGCAGGAAAAGTCATTTCAAAGGAACAGGATTATCAATCTCAGAATTCTTGGACGAGGATGCACGAAAAAATAGAAATATATTGCGAGAAGAAATGCTAGCAGCACGAAAAAGAGGCGAATATGCTGTGATTCGGAACAATGAACTATTTATTCAAGGCAGGAATATTACATTAAAGGACATTGCAAATCGACGCCATACATCTATTTTATCTGATGACTTGTGTGATAGCCAAATACCGAGGTCGCAAGAAAATCCACAGGAAATATTATCAAACAATTACAAAAATGAACGCGTTAAAAACCATTTCTTTCGAAAACAAAGATCCACCAAGTAATGCAACCAATTTAAGTAAGCAAATATCATACCACATACGACCAGATCACCTCGAGAAAAAGGAAAAAACAATGTCTACTAATCAAAATTTAACAGTACTTTACCAGAACACACGAAGTGTTAAAAATAAGCTACATATATTAGAAACGACTACAGAAGATGATCCAAATATATTTGCACTTTGCTTGTCAGAGACTTGGATAACAACATCGAAGCTAGACCTGCTTCGAGTGTCTAATTTCAACCTTGCGTCATCGTATTGCCGGCAAAATTCAGAAGGTGGAGGAGTCTGCATCCTGGTTAAGGAAGATGTAGAGTTTATAGAATTACGAGAACTTGTAGACATGACTATAGAATCTATATTTGAAATATGTGCTGTGGACTTGCCAACCCTTAACTTAATCTTGATTAACATTTATTGGCCTAATAAAAGTAGAATGCCAGATATATTTTATAATTCTTTAACAATGCTACTACAATATGTGCAAAAGAAATTAAACCATAGAAATGTTGTAATTGGCGGAGATTTTAATGTAAATCTGTTAGAATCTACATCTGCATCTCAGGCTTTACTTAATTTAATGGGCAGTTATAACTTCCATCAACATGTGACAGTAGCTACCAGGATAACAAGCACTACAGCAACTTGTCTGGATTTGATTTTCACGAATTTTGTAAATGAAAAATTTTCTGTTCAAGTTGAGGAATACGGTATTAGTGACCATAAAGGCGTACTAATCAGTATCCCATGCAATAATCATTACTCACAAACTAGTTGGAATATGGAAAAAAGGTTATTCAATGATAAAAATGTACGGCATTTTCAAATGAAACTAGGAGAACTTGATTTCGATAAAATAATAAGCCATGGATCTAATGTAAATGATAATTATAATACGTTTATAAATTCCCTCACCCATCTTTTAAACACATGTATACCTAAAATTAAAATTAAAATAAACGATAAAAACTAAGAAAACGTGGCTTACTACTGGAATTAAAGTATCATGCAGAAACAAAAGACTGCTTAGATTATTGATTTCTAAAACAGATAATTCTGTTCTACATAGATATTATAAACAATATGAAAAAATATTAAAAAAGACTGTAACTATATCAAAAAAACTGCACAATATAAAAATAATGAAAGAATCAGATAATATTGTTAAAACCATGTGGAATGTAGTTAAGGAACAAACAAATAAAGTAATTAAAAGAAGTAGGCAAAACATTAAACTTAAATTACAGAACACAATAATAGAAGATCCTTCGAAAATAGTTAATGTATTCAATAATTTTTTTACGTCCGTTAGTAACGGTGAAAGTGCCTCAACGAAACCAAATGGTCGTCCCGTTCTATCGCCGTCAGAAAACTCAATGTTTTTAAAACCTGTCACTCCCCAAGAAGTTCTAAAAATAATTAAAAATTTTAAAAATAAACGAAGTGTTGGCCACGATGAAATACCACCTATCCTTATAAAAAAGTGCGCAAAAGAATTAGCTGTTCCTCTGTCATTTCTTATAAATCAATCTTTTACGGAAGGAATATTCCCAGATTCATTAAAAATATCCATAATTAAGCCAGTTCATAAGAAAGGTGAAAAAACAGACTGCAATAACTATCGACCTATAGCCCTTTTGCCGACCATGTCTAAAATATTTGAAACAGCAATGTCAACTCGATTATATTCATATTGTGAAAAATTCGGTATATTTAGTAACTCTCAAAATGGGTTCCGAAAAAATCGATCTACAGCGATGGCAGTGTATAATTATGTTAATGACATACTGACAATCCTAAACAACAAAAAATATGCAATAGGAGTTTTATTGGATATGAGTAAAGCATACGACCGGGTTTTATACAAAATATTACTACAGAAATTATATGGGATAGGCATTAGAGGCTTAGCTTACGATTGGTTCGCATCATATTTAAAAAACCGTAAACAATTTGTGGAAATAGAGCACACAAACCAACTTTCGGGTAGTATAGAAAAAATAAAGTCACAAGAAATAGCAATATACAATTCTATTCCACAAGGCAGTGTACTAGGCTGCATATTATTTTTAATTTATATTAACGATTTACCAAAAAATATTAACATTCCATGTACTCTTTTCGCTGATGATATTTCACTAGTATACCCGTGCCAAAACGAAGAGGAACTAAAAAGTAAACTAGACGACACTCTGTCGGATTTAGTTACCTGGCTCACTGATCATAATTTGTTATTAAATTTCAATAAAACTAAACTCATGCTATTTAAACCATATCAAAAACAAGGAATCCGAGTTGACTATAGCTTTCAAAATTCACAAATAGAATGTGTAAACACGTATCCACTATTAGGTATAAATATCGATTGTCATATAAATTGGAAAGATCATGTTGAAAAAGTTGCATTAAAACTAAGTAAATTCACATATGCACTTCACGAATTAAAAAAATGTACAGACCTCAAAACTGCCACCTGCGCATACTATGCATATGCACACGCTTGGCTTTCTTATGGAGTTATTATGTGGGGAAATAGTTCACACGCCATTCATCTATTTAAGTTACAAAAACGATGCCTTCGTATATTAGTAAATATAAATAATATGGAAAGTTGTAAGCAGCACTTTGTAGAACAAAACATTTTAACACTGCCTTCGATTTACGTATTAGAAATATGCATGTTTGTAAAAAAGAATTTACACCTATTCCCAACATATTCACGCCCAACCAATTTGCGACCTCAAACTAGATTAGCACGCCCCTTTTCTAAATTACAGATGATACACGCTGGCCCATATGCAATGTCAATAAAAATATATAATAAAATACCTAAAAACATTATAGAGGAAAGTAATTTGGACAAATTTAAGTTAATGTTAAGGAAACACTTAGTGAACAAATGTTATTACTCGGTAAGCGAATTTTTGAATGATTGAATTATATAATTTATTTCTATGATTGTATGAAGCTGAAAATTATAAAATAGGCTTTATTATTTGAAAAATGTTGCAATGCCCTAGCAGGGTGCATGCTTGACACTTATAATATACCTTAACCACTTGAACGTCCGATGATAGCATAGTATCCAAACAAAAAAGGCAGTAGACTGTTCGTGGATGCTATACTATCCAATGAAGTCGAAGGAGACACAGTTGATTATAGCGGCATTTAGCGAAATATAGAGGCATTATTTCCTAATTCCCTTGTTGCAACAACGTAGCCTAATAAACTAGTTTGCGCTAAAAAATATATATGGCAGTGTACGCTCGTTACTCAGTCGATAAAAAAATATAATTTGTCAGTGTTGGGTCAAACTGCCTGAGTGTCTGCTAAGGACTCCTAGTTATGTCGTAAGTATTTCACGTTAATTTACATATTTTTGGGGTTATTATACATAAAAATGATCAGGAACGTGTGCTCTATACGATAATGTGTATCATCTTAAGTTTTTGACAGTGTGATACCTGTCAAGTGTGTTTAAAATATGAAGGTTATCTTTCTTATTTTTTTACCGATGTGTTAAGTTTAACCTTGATTATAGTCAAAGTCATTAAGTATTTTACAATGACTATCATTGTATTTTAATAATTGTATTTTCATTTACACTCCTGATTTTTTTTATTATTATACCTTAAGTAGTTTAGAAAATATAAACGTTTTTGTAAAATCTTGTGACTGCGCAGCGCGGAGCGTACGTCGCTAAAAAAACCCGGACAGTTGACCGGAATATGGTCGCGCGGGGTGGACGTTCAAGTGGTTAAGATCCGTTTTGTAAAACAGCATGTAAGCAATAAATTAATTTGAATTTGAATTTGAATTTGAAGGTAAACAACTGAGCTCTCGGCCCACCTGATGGAAAGAGCTGAGGCCTATGGACATAGCGATCAAAAAATAGCCTATGCGCTGCCTCTATCTATGCCAGTAATTACACCGGCTATTCTACCCCCAAACCGAAACAGGACTGCTGTTTAGCGGCAGGTTAACGAAGAAAGACAGCACAAGGTCTAAGTTTTAAGTCCTGGTAAGGACATATATTTTCAGGGAATTGGGCACGCCTGTTCCCTGGCTAGACATTGCTACACTATATAATTATATAATAAATATTATAGAAGGGCATATACATGTTTGTGTCATGAGAACAGATATCTTTTTACAAGCTTTGTAAAAAAATATATTTATTTATTGGCACAACAAAGTGGCTCCACTCCACCTGATCGTAAGGGAAAAGTGGAGCCCAAATCGCCTCGGCAACGAACAGGAGACCAGCAGTAACCTGTCAGTTGCCACCGCTTTGCTGGCCCGCTAGATGCTTCTTCACGCTTAAGGGTCCCAACTTATAGTTCTGACAGATTTTATAGTGAGTTTTGTTTGTGACTCGACTGTAAATACCTAATAATTAAACTTTTTGTTCCGGTTCTTGTGAAAAATGGTATTTTATTACAACTTTTCAGAAACTTCACATTAAGCAAGGTGGTAGTGCGACTGTCAGTCGGAGCGGTGCAGGAGAAGATGTGGCAGGCTGCACATCTGTTCACGTTGTGAGTCAACACTCCTTTTAAAATACTTTTCTCAAACATGCAATGAAATATTGTTGTTATTTTCCTTTAATATAGGCTGCGAAGTATGACGTTTCAATTTAATACAAATCTTGAAGGCCGAGGCCAGCAAAGTGCTCTTTTTTAATTCCATTCCACATAAATTTGTTGAATATTGCTTGAAAATGTAGACTCAGGTTCTCCAAAACATGTCATGCGCAGTGACATAGCATTTTCTTTAGTAAATGCAGCCAACACAAAAAACTGTGATCTACCACTTTTGGAATTTATGAGGAATCGAAAAAAGGTAGACTACATTTTTTAATCACTGTACAGTCGACGTCAAAGATATCGTTACGGGGTAGGCGCGCGGTGTCTTTGATTTCGACTGTACCTACATGTTTTTCACTGTGTCTTCATTGTCTGTTGAATTAAATTTAAAATGTCCTATTTTTGGTGTTTCATAACTAGACCCCGGTATCGGAGGTGCAAAATGATAGCTGTCAAGTTCTTACTTAGGGATAGGTAAACACATTTTGGGATGTCGATATCGATACTCGATTTTTGTACAATTATATTTTTTATGTACAGTGGTGTTCAGAATTGCATGGACAATTTATGAATGAATTCATTCATAAACTGTCCATGCAATTTTGAACCCCACTGTACAAGGACCATTTATTTGTATACCTTTTTTCGGGATCTATGATAATAATTATTAACATTTAATACTCGATTTTTGAACAATTATTTTTTTTATGTACAAAGATCATATTGTTATCCCTTTTTTTGGGATCTATGATAATAATTAACATTTAATATATAAATCATTACTATTACAATACAAATCTCTGGTTGCTATTACATTTATTATGTTTCGAGTTGCAACATTGAATAAAAATATTTGGGATATTAAATACTTATAATAAATTATTTATGTCAATAGATAGTCAAAGTCATCTTACAACGATATCTTCGATTATTTAGCCGTGTTTACGAGTCTATTCGCCAATAATATTTTATACAATAAAAAGTGGAGCCACTTCTTGCTGAATACCCTGAACTTCAAAAATGAATGAAAAACATTTAATATACAATTTGCAGAATACACGTCATTTCCAGATGTTGGAATATAAAAAAGCACATGGAGTCAAATTGCCATCACGAGAAAATCAACAACGTATGTTCTACTAATATTGATTATTTCATAAAGGATATTCCATTCCAATATTTGTAATCTTGCATATCTTGCATTGCAACTCAATCTTGTATGAAAAAAATCATAAAAAAAGAAAAAAATAATAAAACTCAATAAAACTTGTGGCGATGTTACATAACATTAAATAAATATTTTGTTGACTTTGTAATTATATAGTCCTAGTTTATATCGTAAATAGGTGCGTTTAATTAAAGCCTTAGCTTATTATTATGGTAAAGAAAAATTATCGATATGTAACTTTAATTATCGACATCACAAATATTTTTACCCCATCCCTAAGAACTTGACAGCTACCATTTTGCACCTCCGATACCGGGGTCTATTCATAACAAATATTAAATTCATGGAAAACTTTTTCTATTTCATTTGAGTTCCTTGTCCGTTGTCTCAGACAGTTCACCTCTTCAAATGAAAAATTAAGTTACCAAACGGTCTTTTTTTGATAATTTCAGAAAAGGGTAGTTATAATTTTTAATGACGAATAGAAAGTTTTATTACTTCATTTAACTTTAGGAATTTTAAAATATTTTATTGAATATTTTCTTTTACGCAAAAGCTGTAGTGTCAGACCGCGAATTTTGGTTCGATTCTTCTACAGATTAGAGATTTATTTCTTCAGTATTGTATTACCATACTTATACATCTCAGTGAACAAAATCTGGCATACTTTTTCCTCTCTGTTGTACATAGGTAATATGTTTTTGTATAAAGTATAATGTTGATTGAAATAAAATATATTATGTATTCATTCCAGTTTGACAAGTTCTACTTGATCTTGGACGATGAAGAACGAATCAGATACGTAGCACAGAATAAAGATATTTTCGCCGTAGAAGTTGAAGTTGAAGAATGCAGGTACTAATCATTTAATACAATTCATGCATGTGGATTATTAGGATACCCTAATTCAATTTCCAGTTATGTTTCTGGGGTTTCTTCTGACTTAGCATCATTCACCAATGAATATTTCCATCGTTTCCACAAGCATAAATAACAAAAAGAAATATTTGTTCCTGGGTCGTAAAAAATGACCAAACAAAAATTTCTGATGAACCCACAAAGAGATCATGGTAATTCTAGTTGGAACCTGTATTTTTAGTAGGCAAGGCCACTACAAACTACGTAACAGAGGCGACGTCAAGCGCAAAACGGACACTTAAACGGCATCAACGATTTTCATACGTTTTTTTCGAAAGCCTTCCAGCTTCAATTGCGATTCGAGGGCGTCTACTAGACAGCTTGTTGGCCGGACCAGGCATCTGCCCTTTGAAATCCTTCGCACGCCTCCTACGCGCCAGTTAAAGCCTCTATTAGCTGACTTGGATTACCTGGAACGGACGGACCCTCGTCTAATGAACAGCTCAAACTGGTGCGGGCGCGTACAACCGATTTCAATACTGAGCGGGACCCGCGAGCATGTGCACGCGGCTGGCGTCGCGCCACTCGCGCCACCTAGCGGAGGCTCTTAGCGCTGTTCAATGTTTATCTTCTTCTTCTACCTAGCGTTATCCTGGCCTTTGCCAGGGTCCGCTTTCCTGCTATATCTCCTCCACTTTGCGCGATCCTGGGCATCTTCTACTGTAAGCCCATTCACACTCATGCATGTCAGCCTTTACGACATCTAGTCATCGCTTCTTTGGTCCGCCGCGGGGTCGGAAGCCGTCAAGGGCTACGTTGAGGTACATGTTTCCAACGTAGCCAGTTCACACTATCATTCATTTATTTTTTTCCCTCTGGGTAAGCCGCGACAGCAAGCGGCGGCCCTTAATAACTCCGATGAATTAGATTTTTTCTTTAGCTACCTATATTTGACATCTACTCATATTTCTCTTCATAATTATAAATTTTGATTCCAGATCACCAGGCCCAACGCATTCCTCTGCCCTGGACGAAAACCAGCAGCAAGAACACAGAGTTGTTTGCTACGAAACCAAAGTGCCGTTCATGTTCCCAGTATTGTCGCTAGATGGCACGAAACTGGAGTCCGTGGCGCCTAAAGGGGGAATTCCTGTGAGCTGCTCTGCTAAACTCCTCGCTTAGTTTTCAATAGCCAGGGGTCGTACTTTTTATGGCAATGACGTCACGAGGTTGATTTGATATCATTCATCGTTAGTTGTTAAGCTTGTTATTCATTTAATGAAGTACAATATTATACCCACGAGTCGAAAATAAATACCTACCTACTAATAATACACTTGTTTTTTATTTATATTCTTACGAATATTGAATTACGTGTTAAATGGATTTTGAAATTACATACTTCTCAATTTAGTAGTAAAATCCTAATTTTCTCTATATTTCAAAAGATATTTTTGTTATTTTAGAATTATAACTAACGTAAGACTCAACTATTTTACTTTGCTTTAGTTTAACGCTTTGTAGTTTTTATATTTTATTAAATAATATATTAGTTCGATTTTAAACAATGCTACTACAACTACCAACGCCAAGCCGCTCCGATACATCTGATGATGACTGTTCGAATAACTAACCCCATTATTCATAAAAGTTTGTTAACTTAACAAGCCGCTAATAATTGTTTGTCCCTTTCGGTCTTATAACAATGTGTCCATAAGAGCAAAAGGGACAAGCAATTATTAGCGGTTTGTTAAGGTAGCAAACGTTTATGAATTTGTAAGTGGATAAAAGGGAGGTCCCTAAAATTTAAGCTAACTTTCTTCTTGTTTTAAATCCGAGCGAGAAATCCATTTACATTTGGCAAGTCTACGTAAACCGTAGTAATGAAAAATAATATAATACACATCGATACAGCTTCGGCTGAACATGATAATATCAAATTTGTTACTGAATTTGGGTCTACTTTTAGAAATGGCAAAAGTGCGTAAGTCATTATCGCATGTGAGAAAGAGGGTAGGTGCAAGGATACTGCCCTGTGGGACTCCATTTATAATGGGCAGTTTGACACTTTAACGATTCTTAAATAACACACCCTGTTTTTTGTCTGACAGATAGATTATTGAAAAAACTAAATGGATAGGTTTAAAAACCTGTACATTATATTTTTTATGTAAAGTTTCAATTCCCATTGTGTCAAAAGTTTTCCCGAGATCCAGGATTATGGATAGGCATTATTTCTGGTACTCGTGTTGCATCGTAACGTAGTCCGTAATGTCGGGTACTGCGTCGCTTGAAGATAGCCCTGGGATCCATTTCTCAAAAGCTTGTAACTTGTCATACAAGTTGAAGTCTTTTTAATATAACTCAGCAACTATATATAATACTCGTAGTTATTAGAAGTTACAAGATTTCGAGAAATAGGTTCCAGCTATGAAGTCGTATTGTGTTGATGCAAGCAGTCGGAATGAAGTTAAAATTAGTTAGGTAATATATGCGAGTTTATCCGTTTTTATAGTTTATTTCATAATTTAAAGACTATTTAAGATAATCCTTATATGTATATTTTGATAAAACAATACAGGACTATTAGGCATTAGTACTTAATATAACTCTCGTAAACAGGTTTGACATGAGCTATTTTAAAACTTTGGTAAGTAAACAGCGGCAAAGCAAAATACAAAGATGTGGGAAATTGAGAATTTCTCAAAATGCTTGTAAGAAACGTTCTTTTAACTTACCAAAAATGTATAGGAATCTGTTAACAAAAAAGGAACATTTCGAGAAAAGTTTTGGAATTTTTTGGTAAATGTGGTGTATCTTGCTCAGCATCATTGACTCTATCAGCCTACTAATTTTTATCAAAATCAAAGACGTGGTCCAAATGTACAACCTTTCTGAGAATTGCACAAGTGGAAGGGTAATGTTAATTTTAAATACGATTCAACTAACGAGAAAGGGATTTTATGAAACAGTTGCTAGTTTCCTGGCCAATTTTGACGCTGATTGAGAGCGTCGCTCATGAACTTTGAGGACATTGTTTTCTGAAAGATTTTAAGTAAGTCGGAAAATAAGCTATAAATTAAGTTGACATTATTATCAATTGAGCATTTTCAACATCCGTTACGAGCGTTTATGGACTTTTTATTAATATTTGTTAGAATTTAAATATTTCGTCAGTAGGCCTATATTTTATGCATTCTGAGTTTCTGATCTTTAGGCTCGGCATCGTGATCTTTTTTTTTTCGGGCACTGGTCTCACCGCCATCTACTAAGCTATAAATATATATAGCCGATAGTTCATAGCTTAGTAGCTCGCGGTGAGACCAGTGCCTCAATGCACCACTACTATCCATGGGTGGCAGGGTAATCCACCATAATAATTGAAACATATCGATCTTAATATAATTTATTTCAATATTCTTCGCTGGTCACAATTTTTTTTTTTGTATGCTGGCACAACAAAGTGGCTCCACTCCACCTGATCGTATGAGAAGAGTATATAAAATTGTATGACACCAACAACGTAATCAGCGGGGCCAAAGGCCGAGAATCGAGAAAATTGAGCTACAAAGCGTTCAACTACCCCAGTACCTAAATTGGGCCTTCGTCCCTCAGACCCGGCTTGGTCTGAGGGACGAAGGCCCAATGGCGAGGCGTTAAGGCCGTGAAGGTCGAAGGCCGAGCTCCGCGTAGGGCCGACGGCCCGGAGCGTCATGATTGAGGTGCTTTCCGCGCTCTTTTTTCTTGTCATGTTCACAATGTCATTACATTAATAACCTTAAACTTATCTCTTAATTGAGTCTCTAGGGCTCATTTTATATATCGCTCGAATAGTCCTCTTCTGCAGAACAAAAATAGTAATCGTTTCGCGGCTGATGCCGAGGGGTACAGGCATCTGCCGCGAAAACTGAGTACGTGGGTTCGGCCCCCACCTCGGACATAACAAAAATAGTGTTAGTCTCTGAATTGGCAGCACTACCTGTGTGGATACCTTGTGAATGTGGATTCCTTGGCTTCACTCTGGACTCTAACTTGAACTGGAAGAGCCATGTAGACAAGCTATGCGCAAGATTGAGTAGTGCAGTCTTTGCGTTGCGCAAATTGAAACCTCTTATTTCTGAGGATGCCTTGAGGCAAGTTTATTTTGCCCACTTTCACTCGCTAATGTCGTATGGCACACTCATTTGGGGAAACTCAACGGATGCCAACAGAGTTCTGCTCATGCAGAAACGTGCCGTACGTGTGTTGATGGGGGCAAAATCACGGGCTTCGTGTAGGGACCATTTCACAACACATGGTATAATGACGCACTACTCACTCTACGTATACGAAGTTATTATGTTCGTTAGAAAAAACTTTTCTAGCTTTGATAAAGTAAACGCATCTGGCAAAACACTCCGCCGCACTGGGCGTTTGAGAACCGTTCCACGCCGCATGGCTCTTTCAGGCAAGAACCCTCGCGTCATTGGGCCCACCTATTATGAGCGACTTCCCGCAGATCTCAGACTTGAACCATCTGACGAAGCATTTCGACACCGCCTGAAACGCCTTTTATTGAATAAACCATTATATTCTGTTCAAGAGTTTATGAATCTTGACATTTAAATAGTTAATATTGATGTATTTTGTATAAGGACCTAAAATGTATAAATTGTATAATGAGAATTGTAATTTAAGGTGACGAACCCTAACGGGGGATAGAATTGGTAATATTTAATTTGGTTTTTAATAGTGTATTTAAATCTTTGTTGACATTTTTATATTATATTTCTATTTTTTATTATTTGTTTTGACGATCATGATAACAATTCGTATAATTTTGACATGTATGCAAATTTATTATGTAATCTTTTATCATGAAATAAAATAATCTAATCTAATCTAATCTAATCTACCCCATAATAAAATAATTTTATAAAGGAGCAAGGGATTTTATCAATATCTGTAGTGCAGCCTTTTATGTCATTACTACAACAATAACGATAGTGTTCACAATTTTAATTATAACAATCATCACTTTAGCTGTTTAACGTTCACTGCTGACCGTAGCTCTTTCTTTCTGTACGCCACTACACGATTCATGTCACGGCGTCATATCGTCATTGTGATGGGAGGCAAAAAAGTCAGCCTCCGTAGCCTAGTTGGTAGTGACCCTGCCTACAAAGTTGGAGGTTCAGGGTTCGAATCCCGGCGAAAGCATTATTTGTGTATTTATCCCTTAACCACCTACGTGCGGTCTCACAGACACTGGATTATTCAAAATTGTCAATAACTGAACGCCAGTACATCGCTCATGCCTCTGTGATCTTGTACCTTTGCCCAGCCCCTCCGCAGTGGCCATGCTGTGGACTCGTTCAGACGTGCACTCATTTGGATTTTGTGAGTAATAAAGTAGCATCGGCGGTCCGTGAGACCGCATGTAGGTGGTTACGATACATTTTGTAGGTGTCTCAGTGACCGCACGTAGGTGGTTGTGTAATTTAAATTTTGAACACAGTTTTGAAAAAAGGTTCAAAATATGAAGAAACTGGCCGAAAAATTAGTGAAACCCTATTTAGAGCGTCGTGCAAATAATCAGCGTCTTCCACGGGACTAGAAACTTGTTTTGAATGTGAATGTTCGAACAAATTGTGTGTCGACGGCAGACAAAAATGGTTATTTCTAAAGCATGTAATTTTACAAAAATATCTTATTTGTAACCAAATTAAATAGTTTAGTAGCCTTTTTGATTGCTCAAGTTAATTTTTTTATAATGTAAAGCTTTATATTATGTTTCTTAATTTTGTAATCTCATATCCTGAAGGATACTAAGTTTTGTAATCGAAAATACAACAAGTTAATAAATATGTTAAGTTTGAAATACAAAATGTTGATTATTTTTGTATTCTTGTTGGTTAATAAATGCCTGAAACTATTTAAAGTATATTTAATATATTTAAACCCCCTTCAGTCACGCCAAAGTAAATAAATCAGGTCCCATAAGAAGAAGCGGTCTCCAGGACCGCAGGTAGGTGGTTGTGTGATACGAACAGGACGTAGGTAGTCAAGGGTTAAGTATCACAAATCGCACACCTAGATCAAAACAGTATTAACTCAAAATGTATCGCCGCCCCCGGCGAATACTAAGATAACTGCCATTACCATGGTTTTAGTGTTATGTCATATTTGAAATCTGTGGGTGCTAATGCATCTGTTGAATTTTTTTCGTAATTTTTATTCTGTTATTTATGGAGATAAAAAAAAAACTGGCCAAGTGCGAGTCGGACTCGCGCGCGAAGGGTTCCGTACCATTATCAATTTATTATTAAAAAAATACAGTTAAATCAACCTACCTCAAAAACTATAAGAGATAATTCAATCAAACTAAAAATCGTTGATAGAGTTTATTAATGTGCATAACATATATTTTTTTTAGAATTTTATATCGCGTAGTTTAAAAAATAGAGGGGGGGACACATTTTTCAGACTTTGAGAGCTGATATCTCGAAAACGATTTGCTTAAATAAAGATGAGATGTATAAACCTTCATATCATTTTCAAAGACCTTTCTATTAATACCCCACACGCTTATATACAACTAAAAAAAATTTCTATCCCTCAGTTACATGTATGGAGGGCCCCCACCCCAATGGTTTTTTTTACAATTTAGTATCATAATCCTGTAGCGGTTCATACAACACATATTCTTACCAAATTTCGTTACTGTAGCATTTATAGTTTCCGAGTAAATCGGCTGTGACAGACGGACAGACGGACAGACGGACATGACGAATCTATAAGGGTTCCGTTTTTGCCATTTTGGCTACGGAACCCTAAAAATGCAATGTTATTCTTTGATTTTATTTATCTCTTAAATTGCCAGAATAAACGTATATGAAGATAATATCAAAAATGATTATTAGCCCTTACGCTATAAACGCTCGTATCATGATATTCGCGTGAAAATCATTCTATAACAAAAAGACATCAGGCAGTTATCATTTTATTCTCGTATTAAAAATCTTCTGTCTGTTCGGATATCGTCCTTTAGTAAAGATTATCTATTTATGCGAAACATTAAAACGTATTATCTTCCTTTTCATTTACATACGTTTGACAATCAAAAATTGAAATGGCAGATACAGTACCGCGGGAAATTCCTAAAACGTACTTAGTAATGTTTGTGTACTAAATGAGAAACGAATCAGTGCGTTCAGCATGACGGCTCACCCTACGCGAACCACTCACGCTGTCAGTCTATCAGCCGGAGGACCGAAGGCCCGACAGCTCGCCCTACGGGAACCACTCACACTGGCAGTCTATCAGCCGGAGGACCGCAGGCCCGACAGCTCGCCCTACGGGAACCACTCACGCTGTCAGTCTATCAGCCGGAGGACCGAAGGCCCGACAGCTCGCCCTACGGGAACCACTCACACTGGCAGTCTATCAGCCGGAGGACCGCAGGCCCGACAGCTCGCCCTACGCGAACCACTCACGCTGGCAGTCTATGAGCCGGAGGGCCGCAGGCCCTACAGCTCGCCCTACGCGAACCACTCACGCTGTCAGTCTATCAGCCGGAGGACCGAAGGCCCGACAGCTCGCCCTACGAGAACCACTCACGCTGGCAGTCCATGAGCTGGAGGGCCGCAGGCCCTACAGCTCGCCCTACGCGTACCGCTCACGCTGTCAGTTCATGAGCCGGAGGGCCGCAGGCCCTACAGCTCGCCCTACGCGAACCACTCACGCTGTCAGTCTATCAGCCGGAGTACCGAAGGCCCGACAGCTCGCCCTTCGGGAAACACTCACGCTGGCAGTCTATGAACCGAAGGGCCGCAGGCCATACAGCTCGCCCTACGCGAACCACTCACGCTGTCAGTCTATGAGCTGGAAGGCCGCAGGCCCTACAGCTCGCCCTACGCGAACCACTCTCGCTGTCAGTCTATCAGCCAGAGGATCGAAGGTCCGACAGCCTCGCCCTACGGGAAACACTCACGCCTGCAGTCTATGAGCCGGAGGGCCGCAGGCCCTACAGCTCGCCCTACGCGAACCACTCACACTGTCAGTCTAAGTCGGTGGGCCGCAATTTTGTATGCTTCCGTAACTTTGGTGACAATACTATAATATGTAACTATTAACGTTTGGGTTCATTTTATAAACATGCCTTCTTTAATTTGGACCGACTAAACAAGCGAATCAGAGGGTTGTAGGCCAGAGCTCAGCGCTATCATGCTACTAATGGAATAATGTAACATGAAAACGAAGCTGAGAGCCGCAGGCCCTATAAACCCAGTGCTTCCAGGCTACGCGACGGAAGAGTGATTCTCTAAAACAAATCGGAGGGCCGCTGGCCCAACAGCTGGCCCTTGCGAAGGACGAAGGCACGAAGCGATTGCACGAGGCGCTACAGCTCGCGAGGCTGGCAGCTGCCAGAGACCAGCACTACTATGCTACACAATGAAATAGCGTAACATGAAAACGAAACGGATGGCCATAGGCCACCTGCGAAGGACGAAGGCCGAACCTTGCATAGGGCCGAAGGCCCGGAGCATCCAAAGATATAAATGTTAGTTAGCGATATACTTTCTCAAATGCATCGGTCATCGATGACGTCTTCCTAGGACTGACAGAAACAGATGCTCTAAATATAACATTTTCGATAAGCCTTCAAGCATAATCGTATTCCAAGGCAGGTTTATTTGAATTTTAATGTCGTTTCTCTTACTCTTCTGACAGATATTCCATTAGTTCGAATAAAATTCGGGAATGCGATCGAACGGAAATGGTATTCAAATTCATATTATAGAACCTATATCAGTGCAGTTCCAGATCAAAAGTCACGGCACAGCGGAACGAAGAATGTTACCTGTGGTATTTTACTGGGCATCAACAGTTCATAAGATGCAGGGAAGTGCAGTCGATCGTAGCCGTGGTTTATTTAGGTTCGAAATGTTTCGCTGCTGGACAAGCAAAACTAAGAAGCTCTGAGTAGAGTTCAGTCTTTAGACAGTCTACAGATTGAAGAATTAGATTGCACAAATTAACTGAAAAGAGACCTTACAACAATGAAGCGTTAATTGAAATGGATAGACCGGGGAATAATATATTACAAGTAACAAACTACAAAAGGGTTAAGTTTAGCTGATCAATAGATGTGTCATCAGCAAAAGTATGAGACATATCGACGGCCCCTACGTAAGTTGTCGTAACTTGAAATTTGGGTTTTTCTTTTTATTTCATAAAACATTATATCTTTTAGCAATGTTTCCGTTCCACGAAGAAAAAATTAAAAAAATCTATTACAAATAGGTTTTTGACACCCGAAAACCATCGTAACTTAAAAAAGCACCGTTGTATACTGTAGTAAGTGTACTTACGACAGTTAATACGGGGCGGCCACCCGCCCTCGCGCAGCGTAAGTGCCAGTTACGATCTTATACGCGGTGGGCAGAGGTTTTTCAAGAGCGGTAATTTTTTACCAAAAACTAACAACTAGATGAGACAAAAATGGATAAACGATACATTATATTCGATAAAAGTAAGACACTGCATCGGAAACAAACTCGAAGTAATTGCGAGACCAAAATTAATTTTCGAAACGGCCGATGGAGTTAAACGAAATGTAGTCTGAGATGAAATAAAAGACGCTTCAGAAATAAAAATGATTTAAAACCACCAAGCAAAGTTAGTAATCTGTTCGAGTTCACTCATAAATCAGGTGTGAATTTATTAGTATGGATGCTGACAAATTTTTAATAATACCGGTGAATACTATAGTATGTTATCACTTACCACAACTTACTTCGGAGTTGAAGGTCGGCGTTTTGTCTTAAGTTTAACATACTACTATTTACGTTGGATTTTATTTATTTTTTTGTATTGTATGTGTACTTGAGACATTTTTCGTCGGAAATTGTTTTTGAATTTCTATTGTAAGTGATATTTAAGACAGTATGCGCCGGATCGAATACAGAGTTACTACAATTTACAATTATAATGTTGGCGTATTTCAATAATTTCCGCTCATTATACAGGTTCGCCGCTTCTTTTTGAACCAAACGATAAATAAATGCATAAGTCATTGTAATAAAACGGTATTTTTTGTGATAGTGACGAAGACAAAACAATCATATCACTTACATTATTAAATACTGCAGCAATTGGTGGGTTCATTTATGAGTATTTAGTCATCATTCATCAGTGAAATCATCGTCTGTAGTTCGAAGATTTGACTGCTGACTGAATGAACCCGCCAACAACTGCAGTATCTAATCATGAAAGCGACACGACTGTTCTTTAGATTATAATTACGTTGAAAAACACTTGATATCGATCTCATATGATGTAGTTGCTCATTTTTGCTAATTGATTTTTTATTATGTCTTTGCACTTTGAGAGTAGTCATTAATCTGCCATGTCTATAATTATAATTTCAAAACTACGTTCCTAATGCTGAATGATAGACTGTTTTTATGTACTAACTAAATGCACAGCATTATAATAAAACAGCTAAACTCATGCAAATTCGGTAAATATAAAAAGTGGGTAATAAACTGATGAGCACACGCGGCTCGCTGAGCCTGTTGAGATAAACGGGTTGAGGGTGGTCTTGCGCCGGCACTGATGTCATGTCCGACTGCGGGTTTATGTCACCGAACACTACGTAACAGATGATAAGCACACGAAGTCACTGTGTGCACAAAACCATCATTATTAACTCAGATATTACCGGTTTCCATGCCGTTAGCTCAGTCCAGCCCCCATCCCGATTAAAATTACTCTTAATCGCTCTATATATCTTCCGTGGCAGGTAGCATCTTTACCGTACCAGCATCCTCGCTTTATCAAAGCGTTTAGGAAATGCAATGTGCCTGTATCGTACGCGTCCACCACAGCCGAGTTGTCTATCTCCCTGTCCTTGACACTCCAAATGTGCTCCGAGTCTTGTAGACTCATTACGTCGTTCCTTACCTAAGTCGTACGGTATCTCATAAACACCCGAACTGCCAAGTGAATTTCCATCCTTTGGAGATCGTAAGAAGTACTCATATTGGAATGAGGACGCAAAATGGCCTTAATGCTACACCTTCGGCGTAATAGGCGTCCAATTCCGTTTGTCACTCCTGTAATATGAGGCAAGAATGACGGTGCCCTCTCTACTGAGTGGTTATGTCGAAACGTCCCTGAGCTCTTTGTACGCTGACTTTGTCTCCAACTATATCTGTTCCTCTCCAAGCTCTCCAACGTCTCGTCTCGTCTGACATGTTGCAACATTTGTAATAGTTTAGATAACAGGAGGTAAGAAATAGGAGATGCCTGTGTCCAGCAGTGGACCGAAATAGGCGAATGATGTGATGTGAATAAACGGTATGAACTAATTTCGCAAGTATTGTGAATCACAGAACCGTGAGAACAGGTTTGCGAGATAATATTATGAGCCAGTTAGCAGGTAGCTTTTCTATAGACTTTTTGTGACAGACGATCATTCTGACCTAGCATTAATAACCCATCATGAAAACGAAGTGTCCTATCCACCTCTCTGTTAAATGTGAACTTTATTCTGGGAAGCATTTCATTAAGATCGGTTAGTAACACATTAACAACTCTATCAGGTATTACAGAAAAAACGTCATCCACATTTTGTAACCAGCATCTCGGCCTATTAGGACAACTTTTGAATGCCCTCTGCTTAAATTTATCCATGAAAATGTTGACCAGTACCAGAACTACATTATAAGAGAACTCTTTGCTTCTATCTGCAAATAATACTCCCCTTGCCAAAGGAAATAGCAACTATTCAGGAAATGTTCCATGAATTTCATGTGCACAGTCTTTACGAGCTACAATATCTTTAATTATTTTTTCATCACCCTTGCTGTCTAAGCGCGCCATTGCTTGCATGCATAGCGGGAATAATAGAAAATTGAAATTCCATAGGGAGTATAAGAAATGTTACTACGTCATTTAATAATATTTTGTCTTTAAACTGATTTTTTTGTTGGCAAGTGTGATGAAAAACATTGTGTGCATCACGGTCGATAAGCGGAATACTAACTTGAGTCATTAAAATCCCTCCGCCGACGGCGTCGGGCTTCTAGTAGTAATTCCGTTCTTACCTCCCTTGATGCACAATGTACTATTATAGTTTCCAATACTCGCAAACAATGAAGCTACATCAAACTCAACTACATAGTCTCGTCTTCATTCAACACGACATTTTCCAAAAACTGTACAAAAACACTGTACCTGATCTATTTTTCATAATAAAACATACACTAAAAACTATTCACCTGCTTAATTTTCTCAAAATATTCCATCAGGGCTCCATAAAAATACTATGAAATTGTTTGTTTAATGGCATAATATAGTAACTAACAAAAAGTTTTTATAGTGTTTCCGCAAAATAGTGTTGTAAATAACAGATACGACAAAACTTACACGCATAATTCCAACGTATCTTGTAGTATGTATAACTTAAGATCAATGACCATTTATGACCACCGGCGTAAATTGAAGTAAGTAATACATACCACAATTTTTAGATTCTCTTCTCCGTCATATACTGTCGTAAGTGCAATTCCGGCAAAAATATGAAATATATCAGAGAAGTAATTAGATCACTATAAAGATAGTATCTTTGTTAATGTTTTTGCCAATTTTCAAAGCAATCCTTGGAACTATGTGACTACCGTACACATTTCAAACTTTAAAGTGCTCTCCTGTAAACTTGCCATTTTCAACTTACGACAACTTACGTAGGGGCCGTCGATATATGTACTTATGTGTAAACAAACATTATTCATAAGCAGTTTATCTATATTATATCCAGATTGAAAGCTTGTCGCACAATTTTTAGGCCTCGACTCCGACAAAATTTTAATTTGGAAAGAATGTAAATAAACTTCTTATGGATAATGTTTGTTTATATATAGGTATATCATATTTTTGCTGACGACACTATTGTTCAGCTAAATTCAACCCTGTTGTGGTTCGTTAGGTAAGACTTACAAAACCGTGGATTTTATGAATGTCATGGTTTATTTTTTCTTTATATTGTTTACTATAAAAGCTTGTCTTTAAAAACATTTTTTACCTCTAATTTATTCTTTTATGATAAATTGATAATGGTAGGGAACCCTTGGCGCGCGAGTCCGACTGGCACTTGGGCGGTAATTTCTGATATATTAACTTATATAAGTGGATTGACTGCAAAATGTATAAACAAAGGACTTCACGTTTTATGGCTATAAATATTAAATAATGTTAGAAAAATTGAGGAGATACCCGATCATAATAATAAAATTTTAGTAATGGTAAGTAATTAATTATAATAATCATTCTGCCAATTTACTTATTAGGTTTAAGTTTAACTATTTCAATTTTATTCTTCAATAAAATTAATGCTGATTACCATATTACAGTTTTATTTTTTATCTAGATTAAAAGCCTTTTTTAAAAAAGATTAACACTCAATTTACCGGAATAATGTGATATTGTAGCATTATACTCACTAGCTTGCACCCTGGTCACCCTCTGAATAAACTTATAACATGATGGTGCAATATTTGGTGTTGGCGTAGCCGCAATGTGAATAAAATGATAATCGATATTATTATATCCTTGATGATGGTAAATTTTGACTAACTTTTTGTTTTTGAAATAACTTTTTTTCAGTATGTTTAAGAAGAGGTTACCCTATTTTTTCAGAATGCTACAAAAATTAGCTATCGTTAGAACTTTACATAATTTGCATACGTTTAGTATTAATGAAGTTAACGACAAAAACATGTTTTTATTTTCTCCTGAAAAATTAGGTTTTTGCAGTTATCATTTTATTCGCCGGGGGCGGCGGTATGTATTTTTTAATTTGAACTTTGTAGATCACGAATATACCCTTATCTACAACACAGATAAATTTTGAGTTAATGCTGTTTTGATCTAGATGTGCGAAATATTTGTACCTTGGTCAAGGCTGTCTATGTATTTAAGAATCTATATGTATCTATTTATTATATACAATATATATATATATATATATATCGGTATATCGTCGCCTAGTACCCACATCACAAGCCCTAATTGAGCTTACCGTGGGACTAGATTGATTTGTGTAAGATATCCCAACATATTTATTATTATTATTTATTTATTATTTGATATTCTGTTGTAGCCATACCTGACGAAGCCTGTGTTGCGGTTGCGGATGTTGATTGTGATTTAGATAATTGATTTGATGAATAAATATTTTCTTTTTCATCTTTATTATTTTCACGCGATTTATAATGCGCCATAACAATCTAAGGGTACAGGGTAATCCACCGTAACAATTGATACATATCATTCTTAATGCATATTATTTCAATTCTCTTCGCTGATCTCAATTTCATATATAAAATGCACCACACTAAAGTAGGAATCACTCTAGTTACAGCGATGACTCTTCAGGTAAGTAAAAAAAATACAACACTTCTTATGAATTCTAAGCTTATCCATTGTTACTCTTAAGAGCATGTACAAACAGGCCTGCTACCGCGTACACCGTTCGAAATTTTCGGGAATTTTTCTATGTCACTCGAATACCGCTTTCGTTGGAGTCACAGACACAAATCCCAGAAATAAATGAACTTCGGTGTTCGCGGTAGCAGGCCAGTTTTTCCCAAAATTACTGGACGCCACATTCTTTGACCTATAAAACAGAAAAATATCACTTGTCACAGTTTGGCTGAAATAATCGTGAGTACTCGTACCTACCCCATTTGCCGTTTTGTTCAATTCCTCATTTAACCTTTACCGTTAGGTTGGGAACGTTGCAATCAATTTTTATAATCGATATCATGTTACCTAACAAGGAGCTGAATCTGATAATTAGCTCCTTATGGTGAATCTTAAAGTTCTTTGAATTAGATAAATATTCTTTATTCAAAAGATATGATATTTTACTAGATAAACGTGCTGTGATTATTTCGGCTTTTAATAAATTTGATACAACAATAATCGATCCGAGATCAGTCCGATAATTTTGCAAAAAAAAAAAATTTTTTGCAAAATTGTTCACTTCTTCACATAATACGAGTATTATAATGTGGATAATAAAGTGATTAAAGTAAATACACAAAAATAATTAGTCAAACCATTTACTATGGGTACTTAATACTTAGAATTAAGATCCCGAAGGCAAGCTTAAATTAATAATTAGTTAAGTGCTATAATAGAAAGAAGGATAAAAAGCACAATAAGTCAAAATTAAAGTACCGTCAGAACCTGTAGCTATATTTAAACTAAACTTGATTTGTCGATTAATTGCAAACTTTTATTCCTTTCAAGGTTTTCGCATTAACACTGACTTGCGTGACATTGGTCACCGTGGAAGGTATCTCTGAAAAGAGCTGCCTAACGGGCAAAAAGACCGCCGATGGAAAATGTATGCCTAAGGTTCCGAAAGAAAACGGTCGCTCAGCCAGCGAGGCGGACTTATACGACCTCATGCAAGACCAACGTGATAACTTATACGACTACCAGCGCTCAGCCGATGAGGTGAATGACGACCAGAGGTCTGCCGCAGAATCGATTGGTTTACCGGTGGGAGTAATAAAACACGTAGAAGGATATTTCGTAGGCCTCGTAAGGGACAAAAAAAAAGGAAAAAATATTGGATCCGACCATATAAGCCCAGGCGAAGACTATGATTCATTGAGGTCTATAACTGGTCCTCTTTACCGAAACAAATGCTTTCCAGGATTTGTCAGAGTAAAGACGTTTTGTGTGAAACCAGAACCGCGTTCAGGCTATGTACACGATGATGATGAGAAGGTCTTTGATTTGGACAAGTTATTAACAGAACAACCTAAACATAAATCCCGTTCAGGCCAAGAGCGAGATCTTCTGAGGTCTATCCTTGGTCCACACAAATATTGCCCTCCAAGACATGTAAATATAAACGGACTTTGTGTGAAACTGGCTCGGTAAGGCCAAAGAGATGGCGAATACTAATCATATAAACCTGACCTGCAATATGTATAAAGATAACGATGGAATTCGTTCGAGAAATTTAAATATTACGTATTATAACTATTAATTAAAAGAAGTATTATATCTGAAAATTTATGTTGAAATATAATCGAGCTACGCAAATTTTTGTTTTTTTTTTTTCAATTTATATTTATATAAATTGCTGGAGATGGTGAATTAATTTGGTCAATGATGGAGTTACGGTTGTACCCCATAATTTTGCACGTTATTTTATTTGTTTGTTTTATTGCGAACAAGTTGTATTAAAAATACATATAACATATTTTTCGCAGCAAAAACAGAAATAAGTTGTGATTTTAAGTGACTTCAAATAACGAATTTTCTATTTTGCAAGTAACAAATTATAAAGTAAATAAATCGATATCAACCGATTTCTCTAAGATCCCCACTTCACACCCCCACAGTCGATTACAAAAAGAATTTTAAGTACAGTGGTGCTTTTTTAGAAGACTAGGCTACTTATTTCGTTAACTGTACTAGCATACCCAATATAAATACTTGTTGATACAGAGTATCTAGATAACTTTTTCCTATTACCAAGTTGCAGAGAGATGTGGTAAAGTTTCATCGTAATTATAGCTCAAGAGATATTTACTTCTACACCAAAGAAGTGGTTAACAAATATCTGATCAAAATGTCTGGCAACAGGGTTGACTGTTGAGTGTTGACATTTTTTACGGTTCCACAGCCAAATGACAAAAAAAGTCCGTCCGTATGTCACATCCACTTTTTCCCGAAAAATATAAGAACTTATACTGTTTCAACTTGATAAATTTAATATAGGTACAGGTTAGTGAGAAATTACTTGCCTTCGGAAACGTTCGTAAACACATGCTGTTTTAGGCAGTGTCACCGAGTCTGACTGAAGTAGCATGACAGCTATTACTGTCAGTCTCAGTGAGATAGACTGAAACAGCATGACGTTGACGAACGTTTCCGAAGGCAAGTCATTTCTCACTATATCTGTACATGTGAGTGTGAACCGCATCGATATTTTCACTTAAAAACGCAAAAATAAAACAATTTTCCATTTCCTCATGTGCACATTGTATCATAGATAAATACATTCTTAAATCCATAGACAGCCATGACCAAAGAACAAATATTCGTGATAAATAACTACATGAATAATGCCCTCGCTGCCCCTTGAATAAGCATGATTAATTAGTTTTCGATAAAAGATGAATAGTGAAACATTAACAAATTAGTTCGCATCAATCGATCTGAAGATATCTCAAGTTTATCGTTTAGAAACAGATGATTTATTTCATTGTCTATCACTAAAATAACTTTGGAGAATAAATTATTAATATTTGAGCAATTCGCTTGTCATTGAAATATTTCGAAAAGACGTCTGAAAGTTTTCAAGATAATTCAGTCATAGACAATGCGGTCAAACTATTTAAAGCTTTTGTACTAGATTTCTTATAAAGATTCCCTTTTATTAATATTTAATAGGCGGGCGCTTTATAAATATAAGTACAGTCGGCATCAGAATATATCGGAGCGGAAAGGGTGCTCTCTAATATCTCAGCAGGCCTCTATAATTATTTTTAATACAGATTGTGCGAGAAGTGGCTCATTTTACGTCAGGTCCCAAACTTCGGAGGGCCTGTACTAAAAAACGTCGTATGAGACACGTGCAAAAAGGAAAATCGGAACTCGTGTCGATTTATCACACCCGCCACTGGTTTCGAATTTCATGTTTTTCACACTTGTGTCGTAATGTACTATAAATGGCATTAAAGTACTTCAAAATTGACATTAAAAAAACGTAAATAATATAATTTATTAAATGTTCCAATTAACTTTTGACATGATGAACATATTAATAATTACAAATTATTTTAGGTAATGCCTGTAGTTATAAGTAAATGATTTGCATGCTACCATGTAGACAAATAGTTGATCAACTTAATGTAACTACCATCACAAAATTGTTCCAAAATGTGCATTATTACTGAAACGAAATTCCAACCTTTGGTTTAACTCCTTACCAGAAACGAATAATTTTGTTTCATTATTTACTCTGTTCGGCACAACAGCTCTATGGCGGACAGTTACCACAGATTATCTCATCATGGATTAGGTATGTGGTTGCTCAATTTAAGGCAGTCGGCGTACTACTGTTTTGGTGATTATTCACCAAATGAAATAAACTATAAACACTACACATTCGTTCCAGTAAAAAAAATTTGGTCACGATTCTCGGAGATATCGAGTTTTAGACACAAAAAAGCCGTGTGGAGCCGTTTGTTTTCTTAATAAATTTAATAGTTTATAGTTATTTTCAAGCACTAGCATCACTGCCCCTAGAAGTCATTAAAATAAATGTGAAAAGTCAGGCCTACTACCGCGATAATCGAAATTCGTAAATTTCGAGGATTTTTCTCTGTCACTCAAACGAAGGCGTCATTTGAGTGACAGACAAATCCTCGAAATTCACGAATTTTGTTTTTGCGGTAGGGCCGCTGGGCTTAGTATTTCATACAGACTACACAACAACAAGTGTAATTCCAAACCATCTGACAAATATAATTTCGTTTACGTATTTTAAATTTTAAATATCTTTTTACTGGTTTTATGGCGTACACTTACTTATTATCCTGATATATCGGGTGCAACGTCATGCTCGAAACGGCAGGTACCCAGTGACAATTCACGACCACTCAGTCAAGAGCGCGTTTTGATGTATAGGTACCATTCGTCAGTGGCATCCAAAAAAAGTAAACAAATATGGCTGACTTTCCATAGCAATAGAGGTAGGTAGAGGCATTTGACGTCTTTGACAAATATTGTGAAATACGTTCGCTTGCTGATATATTTTTAGGTTAATACTAATAAATATCAATCATTTTAACTAAAAATGTGTGTGAACTCAAGGCTTAAGGTTCTAAGTTCGTAATAAAACTAAGATTGTGTTCTATAAGTGCGTGATAATGCAAAATGTTTGGTTTATTTTTTAAGGATTCTACTGACGAATGGTAGTGAATAAATAATAAATAAATATCCGGGACATCTTACACAAATCAACCTATTCCCACGGTAAGCTCAATTAAGGCTTGTGATGTGGGTACCAGGCGACGATATATAGGTAATTATATATAATAATAGATACATACAGATATTTAAATACATAGACAGCCATGCCCAAGGAACAAATATTTGTGATAAATAAATACACAAATAACGACCTCGCCGGGATTCGAACCCGGAATTTCCAACTTCGTAGGCAGAGTCACTACCGACTAGGCTACGGAGGCTGACGACTGAAGATTGTATTGTACTGGATCATCATTATCATCATCATCATCAGCCTATGATAGTCCACTGCTGGACGTAGGCCTCTCCTATTAACTACGCGTATAGACGCATTAGGAGGTAAATGCCCATAATCGCCACGCTGAGCAAGTGGATTGGCGATCGCAGTAATGTGTCCACTGTGATGACGCTGCTGCCCATCATCAATCTTTGATCAAATAATGGTCAGTGACACTTCAATCCCTTACTCGACTCTTACGACACCCGCAGGAGGAGTTGGGGTGGTGACAAATTGTATTCTTATTGCCGTCACCACACGGCTTTGTATTGGATACGGAGTCTGTGCAGTATAGTCCGCAGCAGTAATCCACGGCGTATATCAAACACTCCACTTGTTTGCCAGTTAGCAGCTGTTTGCTGGACTGGTGACAACTGTTAGTCATCAACTAGGACACACCGTGTATGTTTGTTTACAATCAGCTTGATTGGACAATTCGTTTCGAAATTGATTTGAAAACAACGCTTATGGAATCCTATTTAGTAGTTGTAAGCATGAACTCTATTGATGGGCTTTAAATATACAAATTGTTCTTATATCGTCGAATAAAATGTTAATATATACATAACATGCTCTTCGTGTTGTAAGAGCCGACAAAAGGCACATGTCAAAATAAGTAACATTATGATGTATTAAAGCTTGTAATACACTTCTTGTTCAGTCTTTAAACTTATTTTTTTAATAACTCAATAATAGTGAGAGTTAAGACACTAGTTTCTTAGAGAAATTGATTATTTTTGACCGAAATAAGCTTCCCTGTCATTAACGGAAATCAATAAAAATACCGTGAATATCAATAATTTTAACTAAAAATGTGTGTGAACTAAAGATTTAAGGTTTTATGTTCGTAATAAAACTAGGATTATGTTTTAAAATTGCGTGAGGATAATGCAAGTTATTTGTTTTTTTTTTTGACGAATGGTCCTGAAGATTGTATTGTATTTGATACGGAGTCTGTATAGTGAGTGTAATCTGCAGCAGTAATCCACGGCGCATTACAAACACTCCACTTGTTTGCCAGTTAACAGCTGTTTGCTGAACTGGTGACATCTGTTAGTCATCAACTAGGACACACCGTGTATGTTTGTTTACAATCAGCTTGATTGGACAAATCGTTTCGAAATTGATTTTAAAACAATGCTTATGGAACTATATTTAGTAGTTGTAAGAATGACTATTGACGGGCTTTGTTAGCCTCTGTAGCTTAGTTGGTAGTGACCTTGTCTACGAAGCTGGACTCCAGATGTATCCACTTTTTTACCTTATTATAATGCAGTATAACTAGCTGGAGGTTCCGGATTTGAATCCCGACGAGGGCATTATTTGTGTTAATTATCACAAATATTTGCTCCTTGGTCGTGGCTGTCTATGTATTTAAGTATCTATTATATGTATTTATCGTCGCCTGGTATCCACCAGATTGATGCGAGTCAATTTAAAAGTAAATGTGATATATTTACGTAACAATACTCATTCTTATTGAAAGGCCTATATTTCACTGAGGACGTGCCGGTCTTAAATCTCAACATCACACGTTTACATTACAAGAGAAGTATTGTGAAAAACGAAATTAAAGTATGTTTTCATACAAAAACAACATTATCGTACTTGGAGTATAATACCTTGTCGTTGAATAAAATAGCACTGATATCTTTGTGTGGATAGACTTTCGATAAGTACGAGCATGTAATCACCATAATTAAGATGCTCAAACTCGTACTAGTAACATTGGTCAAAACAAGTGAGTGTTTATAATCTACGCAATCTAGTATTTATGTTTCATACAATATTCGATAGTCGCCATCCAATTTTATTGAAGTGACCAGGATGCTCACAAATATATAATGGTTGATTTGTGTGAGATGTCCCAAGATATTTATTTATTTATTTATTTTATATAAGCAGGCTGCTATTGTAATGGTGTTAATAGAGCTAGTGTACAAATACTTTTGCGCTATGCGAGCAAAAATAATCAATATTGACAGTAACAATAAGTTGAAGTGGCCATTAATGGGTTACAGCAGCTGATGTACAGTCGACGTCAAAGATATCATTACGGTTTAGGTACTAAAAATATATTTACACGACTTTATTACCTTGGGATTAAGGTCGTGTAAATATATTTTTGGCACCTAAGCCGTAATGATAATATATCTTTGACGTCGACTGTATAACACTGTCCAAAATGTTTCTATTCGGGTGTGTTGGGTCTATATCCCCGCGCAACCCTATCAAAAAACCTGGATTTGTAAGCTCACAGGCTTACAAATCCAGGTTTTCTCAATTAGATTGTATTAAAACATGTGCCGTCCCATGTTAAAAACAACATGGTATCATGGACACAACTGCACACAACAAAGTGAGTGTTTTGATTTTTTCCCGTACCAGATGTTAATGAAACCTTCGCATAGCGACTAAGACCACGCGAAGACAATCAGGATCCAATCTAAGTCATTTACACCTCATCAGTAGCGGATAGCCTCGATGTGGAATTTACCGGTAATCGGAATCCAGGTTCAAGTAAACAATTAAACGGAGGAATGCTTCAGTTACTAGGTGACTTGAAATGAAGATTGTGGAGAAAATTGCTTCCCCATTTTGAAAGCATTCCGATATGACACATAATAATTGTAAGTATGCCATAAAACGGAAAATTTACCATGTAAATTGAAATTGTGGACTGTAATCGGTGGGCTGGGCACATTGCCAGAAAATCAGATGGCCGATGAAGCCAGAAACTACTGGACTGGCGACCACGTACCGGAAGACGCAGTGTGGTCAGCTCTCCTACAAAATGGTCCGACGACGTGGTCAAGACAAGTAGCACAGAACCGGTCATATTGGCGATCATTGGGGAGGCCTATTGTCCAGCTGTGGACGTCTTTCGACTGAAATGATGATGATGATGAAATTGAAATACCTAATTGAGCACCCGATATTTCGGCACCGTTGTTCTGACACTGTGCGAAACAAGCGACTTAGAAAGAGGGTAGATCGTTACGGTGTATCCATGCTAAAAGTCAAACGTTACAGATTTTTAAGGTGCATGCACACCAAAAGAGCATGCGCTGTTCTATCCCGCACTCTACGAAATCAACGAATCACGTTTCGTGTAACGATTGCTATAGAGGGCGCTATAATCAATTCATGATTGGAAAACATCAATTTGTTTTTATAATTAAACGAATTGATTTATTGGACAGAGTATAACATATAGTTTGTATGACTAACTCTCGTAAAGGTGCGTTCAAACCAATAGAGCATGCGCTGTTCTATCCCGCGCTCTACGAAATCAACGAATCACGTTTCGTGTAACGATCGAATTTCGTAGAGTAGGGGGATAGAACAGCGAATGCTCTTTTGGTCTGCATGCTGCACCTTTACTAGAACACATTTCGAAAAACAACAACATTTTCCGATTTATCCTTATTTATCGGCCGTAACTCCTATTCATCAATATGCCGCTCGTACTCGGATATAAATCATTCAACACAATCGTACGTTTATCGCCAATCGTGGCTTGCGAGAAATCGACGCCATTTTTAATCCTACACACGGAACACGTGACCAGCCGGGTTTGGGTACGGCACCTAATAAATATTTATACATACTTTTATGGACGATCTACAGAAATCGGATGAAAAATAATGGTTTCATTTTCATTCTCTTTTCTCTGTCAAAGAGCGTAAATATGTTTTAAATATTCAACTGCCCCCAACATAAAGACTACTTATACCCACTGTCGTCAAAGCACCGCAAAACACTAATAATAGACTAACCTAACTGCAATTTATATTTAAACACAGTTCGAAGTTTTCAATACTAGGAACCGCATTTACCCGTTCCTTGGAAAAGCATTTTACTGGAACAATGTCTTTTATTACTACTCGTATTGTTAGGAAAAGTTGTTTAGTAAAGTAAAAGAAAGTTAAAGGCAGACATTTTTTATAGCTTCGTAGGAGCAATTGATGATAGCATTAAATTAGTAAAATAGTAGATTACATGCCAAGGCCGTTTAAGTGGGAAACGTCTCGGATGGCGTGTAATTATAGACCGAGGCAAAGCCGAGGCCGACAAACATGTGATCTGAGGCTTTCCCATTTAACGACCGAGGTGTGTATACTATTTTTCTGCTCAACGGAGCCGGAGCCGGCAATGTGCTGTTTACCGGCCGGACGGGAGAAAAAAACACGCTTTTAACACGACGATTTTTTTTCGTATTTCTGGCAGCAAACCATACATGAGGGTGGATTTCAAACAGCCAGTCCGCCATCTTGAGGAAGCCGCCATATTGGATTTGTAATGACGTTTCTTAGCTAGTCATGTATTGTCATCAGAACTTAGAGCGTGTGCAAAATTTCATCCTAATCGAAGACTGGAAAGTTGGTCAAATTAAAATTCCAAGATTTTCTTACATACATAATTATAGTTTTAAAAATAATACCCAATACATTATCACGAATGAATCTTATAGAAATCGACTGAGTCCCACGGTTATACAGGGTTACTTTTTCACCAGTACAAAAAATCAACATGCGTAATAGTAGTCCAAGTTACAGAATACTAGCATTTTTTGTTACTACCCCTTTAGAACAAAAAAACTAAAATACCGATGTTTGAACTTATCCGCAAACCTAATAAAAAATTGGACGCATTACGCATTATCAATGTACATAACTAGCAAAACACACGAACTGGCAACTGTTTGTTTACAACGTCATCGCACGTGGCATGGCGGCTTAGAAAAGCGGCAATGATAATCAACTTATGATAATGACTTGGCAAAAAAATCTTACTTGATCCCAAATCTTCCTTCATACTTGCACTAAAGACAGAAACTTTCTTCATTGAGGCGTATTTAAACACTTGAAATCAACTTTATGCACAATGATTGGAATAAAAAAAACATACCTGATTAATGGAGTCCATTTCTCATACTAATTAATTAATTCACATACTTAAGCAAGTGTTCAAAATGTTAGCCGTGGTTATCTAAACACACTCTTGCCCGTTTTTGAATGTTTCCTTCGATATTTCCCAACACAAGTCTGTAGTTCTCACTTTTAAGTTCATCAAATGCACTTATTATTAGGTTTTTTAAGTCTTTTAAATTTCGGGCCTACCCTCACCCCACAAAAACAGTCACACGGGGTCAAATCTGTTGACCTGGCTGGCCATAGCTATAACACTGGCATTTTCCAGGCGGGGCACACTTTCTTCAGCGTATAGCCGCTGGGCTGCCACTGCATTTTCCCCAATGAGAAAATAACTACGAACCATTTCGTACGAGCAATTTCCGACTGAAGGTAGTACGATGCGGCGCGTGCGCACATACCTACGTCAACCGTGACACTGACCGTCCCTGACCTAGTCGCCGAGATTGAGGTAACTGCTATGTTGCCAACTCGTGCGCAGGTCGCTCACCCCTTTCCGCCGCCCTCTGCGTCCCGCACCCCGTTGACGTCTTATCATTAGTAGGCCCATTATTTTGCATTTGCATGAAGGATAAATTAATAATAAATGAAAAAAAATGTCAATTTTATTTGATAAATGTAATCTATTATCGATACCAAATATGTGGGAAAATTTATTGTACCGGTGAAAAAGTAGCCCTGTATATAATATGGCTTTAGTTGTGGGTACTAAGCGACCGTATATGTATATAATCGACAGGTAAATAATATAGACAGCTAAATCATTCTACCTTATTATGGAACAGAAAGACAATACCTTTACATAAACATTAAATGGATCCAATCTTACGAAACGAGTAAATAAATTTCAAATTTTCTTTTATCTAAAAGAAATTTTCAAATAGCGCTCTTTGACTGAAGATCGATTTAAAAACATGAGCGTTTTTACATTTTCTCGCTCGAGAAGTGAATTATTTACTAAGATGTTTGTTTATTGTTTCGATACAATTATCGGTTATATATATCACGCGCACAGACACCATCAGGGGGGGGGGGTTACCATGACGCACTAATGCGGTTCAGTTTAGGTGTAGAGAAAGGGACAAGGCTATACGAGTCATATATCACTGTCCCTTTCGCTGAACTTAAAATGAACCACATTAGTACGTCGTGGTAAACCCGTGTAGGCTTATGATGGTACCGTATTTAATCGTTTGTCGTTGTTGCCGTCAGGTTCTAACATGTATGTATGTATGTAAATTCTTTATTGCACACAAATAAAACAGGTGAAAAAAAATACACAACAATTCAAAAAGGTACAAGTATGTAAAGTTAAGTACGAAAGTGATGCGTAGCACGATAAATAGACAAAACGGGACCGTCGTAAACCACCTGATCTATCTAATTACACCCGTGGTCCATGAAGACGGCTCCGGTGGAATTTTTTAATAGAAAATACTGGATAAATGCTGAATTCAAATATATAAGTCATCATCATCAGCCAATGATAGTCGTGACTAGACGTAGGCCTCTCCTATTAACTATGCGTAGAAACTCATTAGGAAGTAAATGCCCATATTAAATGCAATTGGCGATCGCAGTAATGTGTCCACTATCATGACGCTGCTGCCCGTCGTCAATCTTTTATGAAAGAGTGGTCAGCGCCACTTCAAATATTTCAATCCCTTAGTCGACTCTTATGACACCCGCAGGAGGAGTTGGAGTGGTGACAAATGTATTTTTACTGCCGTAACCACACGGCTGATAATTAGCAAAATATTATATTAGTATTAACGTAAAAAAAATCTACGAACGTATTTCAGGATGTGCTTCAAAGGTAACATATCGATATTAAATTTGTTTACTTTTTTTTCGTTTTCTGCTGGTGCACATACACTATACACAACCTACCGCCACTACGCAACAGCACTAGCCAATCTATCTTGAGTTCAACAACCTCTCACGGATGTTTCCAGAAGAAGTAATAGTGGAAAAGTTTAAATGACACCCAAGGGAGCATTTAGGCGAAATTGGTGTGTATCAACTGAAGTCACAATAAACATTATTTTGGAGGATTTTTATTATAAGCTCAGTTTCTGAATTTAATATTACATACTTAATACGAGTATACTTACGATGTTTTAAGGAACATTGACTTATGGTACGGAATAGCCTAAGTGTAAGTACCTATGTAAAATTTAAAAACAACAAATAAGTTGGAAGTACGTAAATACCAGCGTTTTTCATAGCCGTTTATTAACGGCTATGAATTCAAAAAGAGCTCAGATCGCAGATGTTTGTCCTCACCTTCGGTCATAAATAAGCCGTCTGAGGCTTTACATTTCCGCCCGTGGGTTGTTATACGTTTTGCTTCAGCCGTAAAGAGAAATTTTGTCCCCGCGAAGCAAGCATTACAGCCAAGAGTGTCATAAAATATACATATTCAGAGACATGATGGTCAAGATCCGCAAACCACCGACAAGATGGTTCGACACAGATCAGTATAGATAGCTAACGGTGGCATGGAACATGTCGCAGCGTTATGGCCGATAGGCCTTTATAGTGTGACAGATGCGCGCCCTATGAGCCAGTCGCAACTTACCCGCGACTGCAGGATGAGCTCGGACATATCCGCAAAATGCCGAATTGTGCCGTTATTTCTTGTAAAAATAGGAGTGTAAATAAACATTTCAAGGACTATCGAGTCACGTACCACATGAAAGTATTGATTTTTTTAGTTATTAGTTGACAAAACCACGTATTTTTACAAATAATATGTAACAACAAACCGCTGACATAAATGTCATAATGATTTTACTTGGGCGTACCAATTGGTTGAACTATTCAGTGACAAATTGTATGTGCGTTTTACATTGACGGCTTAGAATAGCAAGCAAGTTGCAATTTGGTAAGTGACCGTGCAATGTATCCAATTGCTAGCGATATTCACAACCGTCCTGTCATTTCTTGGTACGGCCGCTGCGAGCACGCCGCGAACTAGAGGTACGACTCACCGTGCCGATGACAAATAGGGTCGATAAATTGTTGATGTATTTGATTATATTCAATTTTTCTTTCATATGTTGACCTTTGTATCAATATCTTATCTTCATAAAGGTAAAATATTATATATAGATTATATCGAGTATTATAATTATTTTGAGCCTTTTACAATAACCGTTGTCAAAGGTTGAAATTTTTTTATTTAAATATGTGACCATCGTGGGAACGGCTGATAACATTATGTTTATTAAGGGTACAACCGTCTAAATAATTATTTGTTCATGTGATTCCCAGCCACAATTAAGATAATGTCGTTAATAAATTGCTTTGTTCATATTCAAACATATGTTTATAATTGACATTCTGTAGTTTATTATTTACAAACCAGATCCAACACAAAAGTAAGAAAAAAGTTTTCTAATTTATTATGTCGTTTAATAATAAAATGAAAACAAACAATATAAGGACTTAACTTAACTACCTATAAATAAAAAAAATGGCCTAAATCGCCGTCAGTGGGCAAGGTACCCAGAAGGCTGGCCGCATTCCACCGTTGTATAGCTATACTTAAACGCTGTGCAAGGTACTGGGCAGCCCTCTGGTCGCCTGAGGTCTCTCTTAGGCGAGCCGCTAGATCTTTAAAAAGTCCATGTGCACTTGGCCCCCATGGCTCCAAGGTCTCCACACCAAACGCCGCAAATATGTAGCTGGTTCCTAAAGCAGCATATTTGCGGCGTTTGAGACTTTCGGCTAATGATGCCGCGACGCCAGCAGCAACGCCGGTGACCGAAACATGGGACGGCGCCAGAGTGTCAACGCAGGTGGCGTCCCAAACTAGCGGCCGGCCCATGCTCCAGGGCAGCACCAGCGTCATTCCGTCAGGCCTCTTGCCGTCGTCCCTGGCCAGACCGTTGGGCTCTAGGACGGCCGGTATTTTCGCGGCCTTATCAAATTTCTATGGATAATAATTTATCGACTTTGCCTCCTCTCTAGTGCCGCGTCATATGGTAGCGCTTTAGCCAATCACAGCGTGGCAAAGGCCCGACCTCGGAGACACCGAGACTCATTACAATTTCGCTTCGTTACAAATCTCTCTCTTTCATATATCTATGGTTCGACGACATCTGCCAAACGGCACTAAAGCTGTGTGTGTCTAGGACCGAGGAGAGTGATGTAGGAAAGTCTTATACCGAGCATTTATGTTGGATAGATAGAGATACACAAAATGGACCCGACCCGGGTAGAATAAAGTAATTATGGAACGCAGCCGAACATTCACCTGCAACTCCAGCGGGATATGGGGTGAATGAGCACAACATCACATCCACTGCTGGACGTAGGCCTCTCCTATTAATTATGCGTATAGACGCATTAAGATGTATGCCCATATTCGCCACGCTGGGCAAGCGGATTGGCGATCGCAGTAACGTGTCCACTATGATGACGCTGCCCAACATCAATCTTTTATCAAAGAATGGTCAGTGACACTTCAATCCCTTAGTCGACTCTTCCGGCACCCGCAGGAGGAGTTGGGGTGGTGACAAATGTATTCTTACTGCCGTCATCACACGGCGCGAATGAGCACATCAAATGCTTAACAGCCCGCTCGATTACGACCGAGTGTCCCTCTAAATAAAAGCCATGTGGTGAATACATTTGTCACCACCCCAACTCTTCTTTGTGATGGTGTCGTAAAAGTCAAATAAGGGATTGAAGTGTCATTGACTATTTATTTTATCGAATATTGGATGGCGGGTAGCAGCGTCATCATAGTGGGCACACTACTGCAATCGCTAACCCGCTTGCCCAGCGTGGCGATTATGGGCATTTACCTCATATTATTCTTGCTAATGCGTCCATGCTCATAGGTAATAAGAGAGGCCTTACCCCAGCAGTGGACCGATATAGGCTGATGATGATGATGTCCCTCTAAAACATAACATCAGGTAAGAATTATTGGAACTAAGCAGTCAACCTCTAAGTGGATTTTTGAATTCCATCAGAACAGTTTATTTTATAAAGTAAATCACCTCAGAATTTTAGCTGCGAAATATTAATTAAAATTAATAATCCGTGAATTTAATAAGCCGTCTTCGCGGCTTAGGCGATTATTGCTCCAACGACTCGAGAATTGCCACCGATTTCCGTAAAGCGCCTACGATTTGAAGGGTTTTTCTGAAGGATTCAGTTTCGTATTGTTTTCTTAGAGACTCAGGACTTTTTCAAAGTACACTAACACTACCTACATATTAAAATAATTGTGACAATCGTGAAAGCTTATATGTGGAGATGTAAAATACGTGGCCCAAGTTGGTATGTTACCTATACCTACCCTATTTAAGGAGAATGACATCTTGTACATTATGATGTACATTACATCATATCATATCATCAGCTTATCTCAGCCAGTAAGACCGTTTGTAGGTCTCTCCCATTAACTATGCGTAGACGTATTGAGAAGTAAATGCCACGCTGGGCAAGCGGATTGGCGATCGTAATAATGTGTCCACTATGATGCCACTGCTGCCCGTAATCTTCTATCAAAGAATGGTCAGTGACACTTCAATCCTTCCACTTTGAAAAACATGACTTAACACTTTCATTGCGGACGAGTGCTACGCGCTACGCTCGTAGCCGATCCCGTGATTCCGCTTTGTAGCTAAAATGGACCTCCCACAGAGAGCTCCCCTCGGGAGTTACCGCGCCCAAAGTGTTAAGTACCGAAGATACTGGGGGCGTTTCTTCTCTATGCTTATTCTATAGATATGCTGACATTTATTGATTTAATACGAACTTTGATCACGCTGAACCAATAAACAAACAAAATCGGTTCTATAAACTTCAATCTTGCATCCTTTCCTGAGTAAAAATACTAAGAATCCATCACGTATCCGCAATTTATTAAGGGCTTAATAAATTTGCATAATCCCGGGTTAATCGCATTAAATAAATCCGGCTTTGGTGCTTATAAAGTTAATATTTTAGATCAATATGACAAAGGTCAGGCCTCCTAGGGCAGATAAAATTACGCTGTGCCTAAATTTCAAAAACAGTTGTAAGTTGCGGTAAAGTTTTTGATAGTGATCCTAAGATGTTGAAGTTTTGATGAAATCAGAAATTTGACATGTGTGTAACTTAATCGAAATAAAAAATCGCCATTAGGGTAAATTGCTAGTAACTGGCCACCTTATATTAAAATGAACTCTATTATGTGCTTATAATTAGAATTCATTTTGGAAGAGGGAGGGTGGTTGACATTGACTGGCATCGTTTTAAAGTGAATTCTAACTGCATTTCATTTTTATATAAGGTGTCTAGTTACTGAAGAGTGGCCAGTTACTAGCAATTCTGAACCCTTTAGAAATCGGCAACTATAATGCCATCCTCCATATAGACTTACGTAAGAGGAATCCTAAAACAAATAACTTTCACATCGTAATAATTTATTTACAAAAATACACCCGTTGAAATATCCGTAACGATACTGCTACCCGGATTATCAGGATTAAAACGACTGGGGACAAAATGTCCCGGCGAAATGGAAGGAATGGTAAATTTATTTTCACCGCGTTCATGGATCATTTTGCAATTACTTCTTTGTTCTTTGGTTTTGTAATATCATTCAGGTATACGTGTATAAGTATTTGGGTGAATCGACTTTTTCTTTTCTATTATGATGGTTACCTGAGTCATGCTGGTTTTATGCAAAATTATGTAACTTAAACTATGCAAGCTTGCATGTTTCTGGTGGTAATAACCCTTTCCTTAACGGGCCACGTTATCTTAAACATGGACTACATGCATGTGTGCGCATAATTTTGCGAAAAACCAGCGAGACTCAAGCGACTATATTGCCCGCCTGGCTCCGTTTAACTTACACTGCTGGTGTGACTTACAGCCGTCAACTGCATATTAGCACTTGGCCAGCGATGAACGTGAAACGGAATCATTAATGAGTCCGTTCCGCTTGCAGTGGAAGGCGGGCATAACCATGGCAATAACAGACAAAACAAGTTGATCGACTTTTTTAACTTACTGTGATTATTGATAATTTAACAATCAGCGATGTAGTATGAACAATAAATTGCTACAAGGAAGAATCGGATAGCTATTGAAAGTTGTGATGATAAAAGCCGTAATCGGTGATGAATTGCACGCTGAATCATTTTGTAAGGAAAAAAATAAGTTCGATATTTTCAATACGAATATTTATTTAGTAGATGGTACATTTATTTCTTTAGCTGTTTACGATACCTAATAGCAGAAATTCATGTTACTTTTTAAATTATATTTCTATCATTGTGAATGAACGACATGAACGTAAATTAGATAGCGCTTGACGATAAATCCAGAAAATAATATTCCTACAAAGTTTCTCAGTACTGCCCAGTTTCGACCGCAGCTCCTACAAAAACTAAGCAATTAGAAACAAAATGGCCGCCACGCAGATTTGGGTCAGGAGTAAACATCGGGACCAGCTTTCCTTACCATGAGTTTTGGAGTTAGGATGTTAAGCCATATTTTATAAATGTCACTTGTTTTTCAAAAGTATTATTAAAAAAAGATACATCGTGATTGGACCCCGTTATCTTGTCGCACTGATATATTTTTTTCGCGGGGATTGAAATTTTTTTATCGACAGTTTAATTAAATAAAACTATGGAAATCGGAGAAACTCGCGTATATTAATTGAATTTAACTTCATCCCGACGTTTCGAACACTTTAAAGGGTTCGTAGTCTGCGGTCGTGGTCCGTTTTCCATAGTTTTATTTCACGAGTAATCCTCGCGGTAACCGAAGAAAATATTATCGGCTAACGTTTTCTTCGGTTACCGCGTTAAAATTATTACTGATTTTTATTAGTAGGTATTAATGTTAAAATATATCTGCCAACATGTTACACGATATGAGATAAAGCCGTCAAGTGCTATGGAAAGTCATCCCCATTTTACCATCGAAATTCTAGACGCACGGCCGAGTTCCATCCTTACTTGGTAGATATTCCATTTATTCGTATGAAGCGCTTTGCGTCTTCTTTCCTTAGGCGTACTGCCAAGGAGTGGAATTCCCTGCCAGCGTCTATATTTCCGAGATCATATAACGCATCAACCTTCAAGTCAAGGGTGAATAGGCCCTAACCTTCTAACCTTCTGGGTAAACTCACTCCATCGTAGGCCACGTCTCTGCTCTTGGATAGTCTGTCGCCATGAGTAAGCCCATTTCAAATATAAAAAAGCCAAATTTGTATTTTTTTTTTGTATTCTACCGACTCATCTCACTCACACAAGCATGGCTCGCGTACACATACACGAAGTTAGAATGTGCGAGTACCAATGCGTTCGTCTCATACATTTTACTGCCAGACCGCCACTGTCCGAGTATTGCTCATAGTAAGGCTGTATAGTTTCTAAATTGCCGCCGGCACCTGTCCAACCTGTCCATGCCAATGTTTTTACCAAGCCCTTAATCAATTAAGGTATTTACTGCAACCATTTTTTATACTTTATTCAGTTGTTTGGATCCTTGTAAAGTCAGATATACAGGGTGGTCCAAACCTTGACGTCAAAAATTTTTTTTTAGATTATTTACGTCATGGGCTATCAGAATATACCCCATGTATGTTAACCGATTTTTTGTAGTTTTCGAGTTATGAATTTTTGAATTTTTTTTTCTTTGAGAAATTATGCAGTGAATATATTTATTATAAAAAAAAACTATTGGGTTTTTTAACTAGTTTCTTTTTGTAAAAGTATTACTACAAATAAAGCATTTCCTGACAAAAAATTAGCGTCCTCACTTTGATACAAGTAGGATAAAAAAATACCAAATTCAAAATTTTACGTTAAAAACGCATCAAAATAGCATTAATGTATGTAAATAAAAAAAATAAAACATATCCCAAGGATTTTTGGTATTCTAAAGCCTGCCCTAGACCTTAAGCCTTCGTAAAAGAAAAAAAAAAGTGATACTTAATTATGAGGATTTTTCGGAGTAGTCGGTCAAATAAACTTAAAAAAACCTTCTAAATTTTTAATTTAAAAATAAAGTAAAGTTTCGTATAATAACTACACAAATTGAGTTTTCGTGGTATTTTCTGTCTTTGTTTATTGATAAGAACAACAAAATAGACGAAATTTTACTTTATTTTTAAATAAAAAATTGAGAAGCTTTTTTTAAGTTTATTTAACCGACTATTCCGAAAAATCCTAATCATTAAGTATCACTTTTTTTTTGCTTTTACGAAGGCTTAAGGTCTAGGGCAGGCTTTAGAATACCAAAAATCCTTGGGATATGTTTTATTTTTTTTATTCACGTACATTAATGCTATTTTGATACGTTTTTAACTTTGAATTTGGTATTTTTTTATCCTACTTGTATCAAAGTGAGGACGCTATTTTTTTTTTTCAGGAAATGCTTAATTTTAGTAATACTTTTACAAACAGAAACTATTAAAGAAACCCAATAGTATTTTTTTAATAATAAATTTCTTCACTCCGGAATTTCTCAAAGAAAAAAAATTTCCAAAATTTTTAACTCGAAAACTACAAAAAATCGGCTAACATACATGGGGTATATTCTGATAGCCCATGACGTCAGGAATCTAAAAAAAATTTTTTGACGTCAAGGTTTGGACCACCCTGTATAGGCATGTCGGAGATATGAGTTACTAAATCTAGAAAACGATAAGCAATGTTTTGCTTGGAGTGGTCTTTGCTTGGTCCATGCAGGTTTGCAGGTAGATGATACCAACCTATGAACAGGTGGCTGGTGACCTGACAGTATAAAAGGTCACTACTGCAGTGTTCATCAATTCATTCCCGTGTTAGACATAGAACGATTCACTCTTGTCTTGTTATGTGAAGGGTTTACATTCTTACGAAGGAAGTTATTTCTATGGGGTATGCATCTATGCATGGACGCAAGCTTAGAACTCTCCATTCGTTTTCTACTACTGCGTAGATGCGTAGATACAAGATTCTGAGTACTGTTAGTAACGAGTAACAAGTTGCTAGGAGGCAGATAACTAAAATCCTACCCCTCTTAGCTTGGCTGTCATTAGGGTTCCCGATATCAGCAAGTGGGATAAAGAATCAAGGCTCACGTAACAGTGAGTACTGGTATTGTATCACATGTAAACGGTAAGGTTTAAAATCGACAACAGTTGGTAAGGTAATGATTGTTCACTATGTTTGCAGTTAAGTTTGATTTGAGTCGTGATTTAGAAAACTGCTTTGTTCTTTTTTTGTGATTACTATTGTAAGAAAACGTGTGGGTAGGTATCCAACCCTATTGACAAAAAAAAAAAGAAATAAAAACAGTAATTCTAGTGATTTCAAAGTATATCATGACCCATACTTATTACTTAGTTGTGAAATACTAGCAGTACCAAAATATGGGCAGGTAGCCCTTTGTTTTGTTTTGTTTTCGAGTCTACCAAAAATAAATTTGTGATAGTGATAAACATTTTCAATCCATGCCTTGTGTTAAAAGTTTTCTATACGTGTGAAATTACCGTTACAGATGTTCAACTTCAAGATCAACAAGCTCACTGTCATAGTAGTCTACAGTTTCATCCATGATGAATATGCTGTGACGATGAAACGAGCGCAATTTCTTGCGATACCTATGTCCAAGAAATTAAGAATTGAAGACGCCAACTCTATGGTTATTTTGGAGCAACGGAAATTAAAGGACAGGTTTCTTTCCAATTGTTTTAATGAAAAATTAGAAGCAGTAGTTTAAAGAACTAACGGTTGACATTTCTGTTTGTAACGTTAAGTTTTTGTGTTCTTAATACGTTTTATTATTTGCGAGATTAATTTGATTATAGTAAAGTGAAGCACAATCTTATTTTGATGTCGAGTATAAGATGAGGTCAGTGTCTAACCTCAAACTTTAGGTACTTAGTGTTATGATTAGGTCTAGCATTCCAATTATCTCAACATCTGTTCAAAACTGCTTATTGCTAGTCTACTTGAAAAAAAAGGAAATCAGTCGGCTTTGACTTCACTTTGTTTTTGTGATAAAAATGATATCGTACAATTTGATGATTACAGTTCAACATGGTGAGTCAGAACGAGCTGCCGGCCTGCAAGTTGTTGATGTCATGCCCGGTGGCGTAGCAGGTGTCGCTACTGCCTACCGTGAACACGTGGTGCAGCACGTGGTGTGGACACGTTGTTAATCCGCTGAGCAGTTCACATTTTTGTTGGGCTATTTGAGGTCTGAGCTAATTGGTGAAACTAATGTTGTTGTAGCCATCGAGGGTTTATTCCCTTTCGATTCTATAGAGTTGAAAAAAAAAATGGAGGAAGAAATGCAAAATTGAAACTAAATTAGACATCAATGTTACAGTTACGCAAGTTTAAAATAAACAAGTTTTATTAAACGCATTGAGATCGGTTATAATAATTTCTGAAGGGTGATGATGATGGTCATGATGGTGGTTATGGTGATGATCATGTTAGTGGTCATGATGATGATGGTGATGATAGTCATTTCTCATTATTTGGGCTGTCCATAGTTTCAATTTGACTACTTTAGTTTAATTAAAGTTGTGGATTATAATTATTGGAATTAGTCATTTAGTTTGCAATCGTAGAATGAAACATTTTACATTCAGTTTGGTTACCTTTTCTCAGACTGCATACACCATTTTATCATTCGTAATCGTAGGTGTAAAATCGGATCTATTTTTCCGTCTCCGTGCGGCCACGATTGTGGCATGCGTTTGGTTTGATGGTGTAATCGGTCGATGTGTTTTTGGTTTGGTTACCGGATAGAGGTAGACCAATTTTGTTGTTGCTGGATGGAAGCAACTGTGGTTTTGGTTACCGGATGGAGGTAGACCAACTTTAGAGTACTGTAACCCATTTGTTGGTTTGTTGAAGTGTTTCATTTGACTATTGTAGAACTATGTCTGTTACTGGCTAGTAAAGTAGTAAGTACATAGACTGACTAGTCTATTCGAATGTTAATGAAGTTGATTTTAATTCCCTGGGTTGATTAAACGAGTACCTAAATAATTTGTAAATTTAATGAATTCAAATCATCACTCATGTGAGCTTTCAATGGACCGAGAGCAAGTCCGAGGGATTGAGCGTGATCTAATAATCGCATCGGAAGTTCCGAAGCATGTAAAAGGTGCACGTGGACTGCTTTTTATGTGCAGTATATACTCTTTGCGAGGAGTAGCACTTACGCGGCTGAGATGGTTCTAACTTCTGATAGGTTATTGGATCCTAACAATCCGATGGACAAAAATGAAATCTGGTGGTTATGGTGTAACCTGGTTGAGTAATTTACGTTTTTGGTTGAGTCGAGAGGTTGACTCATTTGAATCATTCATTAATTGAGATCATTTTGACTTATCATTTTGGTAATGCCACAAAATAAAAAGTTATTGTTGTTAAACGGGATGAAGTGACTATGTCACAATGTGAGTTTACGATGGACATAAACGTGACTTGGGATCCTTAATTTTGATTTTACTGGTAACTAAAACTGAGCTGGTGGCACTATCAAAATTGTCTAACAAATTGAAGTTCATGATGATTGAATACAGATAACATTTTGTTGTTAATTAAAATGCTAGAAAGGCAAGTACCAATTGAAGTAGATGAAGATTGTTGTGGTATGAAGGATGAGGTTCTCAGTTCGGTTGGTCGACCGTACCAGAGGCTTGATCGTAGCCGTAGCCCGTTAGAAGTCGGTGTCTACCTTTGAGTAGTCCGTGGGTACGCGGTGCGCGATAAGCTCTGGCGGAGGTCGGGTCTTGTAGAGACCGTAGAGTCATAGGGTTGACTCGACGATCCCTTGGGGATGCGCGTAGTGTGGTTATGTGATAACCAATAGGCCACGAATGAGAGACCTGCTTCCGAAAGTTTGCCGTCATGTGTTTTACGTAAAAGGTGGCTATGAAAGCCAGGTGGTACTTGTCTGGTCTTGCATTTAAATTGGTGGTAATGAATTGACTTTAAGTGATCCTAAATTCAGTTGCAAAGAATAAAATTATTTTCCTTGAGTTGAGTTGATTTTAGGTAGACAGATAATTTGGTCAGGAGTAACCGAGTGGTGACAAAGATTACTAATGTACGTGTTTGTTTCAGATACAAGCGAGGACGCTTGTCTTGTCAGTATGGCCGTGTCGGAGATATGAGTTACTAAATCTAGAAAACGATAAGCAATGTTTTGCTTGGAGTGGTCTTTGCTTGGTCCATGCAGGTTTGCAGGTAGATGATACCTACCTATAACAGGTGGCTGGTGACCTGACAGTATAAAAGGTCACTACTGCAGTGTTCATCAATTCATTCCCGTGTTAGACATAGAACGATTCACTCTTGTCTTGTTATGTGAAGGGTTTACATTCTTACGCAGGAAGTTATTTCTATGGGGTATGCATCTATGCATGGACGCAAGCTTCGAACTCTCCATTCGTTTTCTACTACTGCGTAGATGCGTAGATACAAGATTCTGAGTACTGTTAGTAACGAGTAACAAGTAACTAGGAGGAAGATAACTAAAATCCTACCCCTCTTAGCTCGGCTGTCATTAGGGTTCCCGATAAGGCAGATACGGTGCTCAAAAATATCTAATCGTCACGAACTCCAACGCCAAGATAATTCAAGTCAACATACAATTTTGGGTCGAATCTTAGAACATAATGCGGCATACAATCAAATGTAATAAATATGACAAAGCAGAGAAATGAATTAATATCTTAGGACATCTTACACAAATCGACCTAGTCCCACGGTAAGCTCGATTAAGGCTTGTGATGTGGGTAGGTGCAAAGCGACGATATAGTAATAGATAGATATAGATACTTAAATACGTAAACAGCCACGACCAAGGAACAAATATTTGTGACAAATAAATACACAAATAATGCCCTCGTCGGGATTCAAACCTCCAGTTTCTTAGGCTGCGTTTCCACCAGAGATGTGCGCGGATGTGTTTCCATACAAATGACACCTATTAATGACTCGAGCGAGGTAGGCAGGGTCACTACCAACTAGTCTACGGAGGCTGACAAAAGATTGGACGGTAGCCATATGAATTTGGGAACGAATAGACGTAACCCTATCATTATCAAGTTTGAGCTCATTAGACATGTCTTTATGAGAACTAGATGAAATGAATGAAGGAAATAGAGTTCAGTGATAAAAGCTTAGTATTCGAAGTGTAAAACAGAAAATTTTAAACAATATGGATGACGTAGGTAAATATAAAATTTCGCATTGGAGGTTCCGTGATTTCCGTTGGCACCTGGTCTACTACCGCGAAAATCAAAATTCGTAAATTTTGAGGATTTTTTGCTCTTACTTAAACGAAGGCGTCATTAGAGTGAGAGAGACAAATCCTCGAAATTTACGAATTTCATTTTTCGCGGTAGGCTGTGCACTGTGCATAATAGTGGTAACTCCCTTGTCAATGAACTTTGACAGATAAACGTCACTGTTTCAGGGTCTATAAGAGCCTTATCAAAATTTAACGTCATAATTTTTGAGTTACAAAGTTAAATTTTGTTTTACAACTTTCGGTACAGAAAAAGGGCGAAAAAAAAATGAGCGATCAACAAAACGAACCTATATTTAAAATCCCCCTTCCCTACTGCCGAAAGTTATTGGACAGAGTATAACATATAATTTGTATGACTAACTTTCGTAACACAATCGACGCGATCGTGATTTATGTTTAGATTAACTATTTAATATAACATTTTTTAGCAATCGACCTTTTAGTGAATTAATAAAAATGGTTGTTAGTAGCAGTTAAGTACTTTTAGATAAGTTCTACCTTCACGGCAAAAATAAACAACGATACTAAAGCAAAAGTTCTATTACTTGTTCATAAAACTCTCGTTTTCACGAATATGAGCACAAAGAATTGCCAAGACAAGCGTGTATCTGTAACTTGGCTGAGTTTTTGGGTCGTTACTCGCAAATAGCTTTTGGATGTCTTTCGGATTATGCCAAGTGCACGTTTAAGATATTGAAATTGTTCGTGAACAATTCTTGTACCTGTGTGATAATAATACGGATACATATTGAGGACAATTTCTAACCCAGTAATATACCCCCAAACCTTAACTAAGCATAACTTGAAGAATGAAGGAAGTTATAAATAAATAACTTGGGAAATCTTACACAAATCAACCTAGTCCCACGGTAAGCTCAATTAAGGCTCGTGATGTGGGTATCAAGCGACGATATATATAATAAATAGATATATACATACAGATACTTAAATACATAGACAGCCATGACCAAGGAACAAATATATGTGATAAATAAATACACAAATAATGCCCTCGCTGGGATTCGAACCCGGAACCTCCAACTTCGTAGGCAGGGTCACTACCAACTAGGCTACGGAGGCTGAAAAAGTTTTAACTATTATTTGCCTTAAATGAAATTTCATTTCAAATTGAGCTATTCCTTTGAGTTGGCTTGCCCAGAACATAAACATGTAGCACTCGTACCTGTCCGCAAGTATACTACTAGTCTACTATTTAAAAGTACAAGAGCAAATAATTATATTAATAGTGTACTAAATAGAATTGGAGCTTGCTATCACCCGAGTCAATAAACACGAGATCTTTTTTCGAATAACGGCTTCGAAGCCAAAATATCTAATAAAATGGCAGTAAAATAAGAGTGATGACATATCGTTGCATTGCGACAAAACCGTGATAACTCATCAAATCTATTTTACTGAGATATCACGGTTTTGTCGCAAAGCAGATAGCCGTTACCCGTTAACCTGCCACTAAATAGCAGTGTTTGCACTGCTGTGTTTCGGTTTGAGGGTTAGATAGCCGGTGTAATTGGCATAGATAGAGGCAGTCCATCTAAGTCCTCAGGGTAGGCAGCGCATAGGCGGTTTTTTGGTCACTATGTCCATGGCCCTAGTTCCTGCTTTCCATCAGGTGGGCTGAGAGCTCAGTTGTCTACCTTCGTCCCATAAAAAAATAGCCACAGCTACATGTAACATGAAGCATCAGCCACCACTGACCTTTGTGCCTATATCTGCTGTGCATAGTACAGGCCGAAATCATACAGAGGTCAATGACACTTCAATCCCTTAGTCGACTCTTAATTACGATCCGGAGAGTTAGGGTGGTGGCAAATGTATTCTTACTGCCGTCACCACATGGCCACTATATATATGAAAACAATATTTTACTATCACTCGATTAAACTTTTATAATTTTTCTCAAACATGCAATGAAATGTTGTCATTATGTTCGTCATAATAGGCTTTAAAGTATGACGTTGCAGGCGGATGACCTCGTGATAATAGTAAAGGATTTTCATACGAATTTAACGGCCTAGGCCGGTAAGTAGTATTTTTTAAAACATGGCGTCGGTTCTCATGAACAGGCTAAACAGCTAAATTCTGTTTTTTATTATTATCGTATTTTTTAATCCACTGCATATGTTTGAGAAAAGCACTACACCTGCCTCGCCGTGAAATGAGCTTACCGGCTTCGTATCACTGTCCGTCCATACCTACTCAGCCGCCCATCTTTCCCGGGGGCTGCAGTAATGTACTATAACGAGCCCCCGGGAATCTTAATACAAGTTTAATATTTTTTTAAAGCTAAAGTTACGCTCCAAAACAATACGGAATCCATATTTATTAGAGCGTTCATTGTTACTCCTACACAATAGGGTAAATCTCAATAATATGCAAAACGAACTAAAAGTTATCGGCGTGGAAAAGGTACGTTGTAATGAAGTATTGGATATTGAAGGTACAAAAGGCAAAGAAAGGTCAGACGAACGTCCAATACTAGTAATATGAGAGGCAGAATTAAAATAGTACTTAGGGATTTTTCTGCAAGTTCCGAATACATAACTTTTCTTCATTGAATTACGGGCATTTTACTTAATACCATTTTGAGACAACTTATACTTATGATAGCTTTATATAGAATGACGAAATTTAATTTTAGTTGGGTTTTGCGTCTACTTTAAGACATTCGTCAAATAATTATGTAGAAATAAAGTTTGAAAGGTTTTCTGTTAAAATCTTCCTGCAGCTATTCTATACGTACAGTCAATGTATCGAAATAATCATGTTATATAGTTATTTATGTGGCTGGCGCATAATAAGAGGCATTAAACATGAGTGTGGTTTTATGAAACGAGCCGTAGGCGAGTTTCATAATAAGATCACACGAGTGTTTAATGCCTAATTATGTACAGTCACATACATAACTTTATCTACATGCATATAATAAGTTTTCTACAATATTTTTATTTTTGTGGCAGCAAATTATTGGTCACGGTTGTAGCGGCGTCCCGGATTTCTGGTGGTGTTTCACACATTTCAACATCACTGTCTTCGTCGTCATAAATAATTTTTCAGTGTAAATATTTCACAACGAACTCGATAATATTTAACTTTCAAGTCAACAGTCCAAAAAAGTTGTATGTTTGAAACTACAGAGCACGGACCTCTTTAGTGTGTAACCTATAGGCAACCCTCCAACCTCCTTGTTTGAAACAATTCAAACAAAACAAATGACTGAACTGACATTAGTTTTTTTTTATTCATAAACCAGGTAAGGTCTTGAGTCGATATCGATTCTCAAATCGATTCTCAGTATTCGACATTTAGAATAATGTATGGAATATGAATTTTAATGTGAATTAAATTACAAATCGATTAATTCGATAATCGAAGTTAAAGTGTGTTTTTTCTTTTTAACAGAATGTTCGAAATTTAATTGTGATTAAGATATCGGTTGCCGATATCGTAAAGTAAAAATTATGATACACCCACAGATACAGATTTCTTAAAGTAGGCTATTTGCTTACCGCCGCTAAACATATTGTAGACAACTTATGATATGGATGTAGATAAAATATATTACGATGTTCTTATTACACAAAATCATAATGCACTAGGACATGTTTGTGAGCATTTTTATATACAGCTTATTTTGCCTTTGACAGTACAGTCAACTGAAGATGTAATTTGCGTCTACTTTATAATTATCATTCAAATAAGGCTTTGAAACAAAGTACTACTGCTATATTAACACATTAACCATATGAGCAAAAACAGATTCATTAGTTTCATTAGATATTTATGTATGTAAATAGTTAGGTACAAAGAATTTTTTATCAAATTACTTGGTAACCAGACACAAAGGCTGCTCCGAAAGGCTTTTATTTTCCACTTTGCAAACGTAACTAACGAACCTACCCAGTTAAAAATAGCAATGCTATTTTGTTGAGTAAAGTAACAAACAGAGTAGGCGAATGTAAACTTTTTACAAGGTTTTATGTAAGTACTTAATTATATAAACTGCGTGGTGACGGCAGGCAAAATTCATTTGTCACCACCCCAACACATCTTGCGGGTCTCCTAAGAGCCAACTAAGGAATTTGAAGTGTCACTGACCATTAATTTATGTTGATTGATGATGGGCAGCAGCGTCATCATAGTGGACACATTACTTACTGCGATCGCCAACCCGCTTGCCCAGCGTGGCGATTTTGAGCATTACCTACTAAATGCGTCAACAAATTAAGAAAAAATGAGTTCAACTGATTTCTCCGAGCTCCCATCATCAGACCCTTACTTCGTGCAAATAGATAAAAAAAATGATTGGTGATTCTCGGAGATATTGAGTAGCATACCTACATCAAAAAATAGTAGAATTGAGAACCTCCTTTTTTATTCGGTTAAAAAAACATGTAATATTTGACAGAAGTTATTTCTCAGTCGGTATGAACAAAAAACAAATGAAATAAATTTGAACTAAAATATTATCGAACCGGGTTACTTACGTATTTAAGTTTAAGTGAGCAATCTTTGGGAGAGGCCTATGTTCAACAGTGGACGTCTTTCGGCTGATATGATGATGATGAGCAATATGTGAGTAACCCGGTTCGATAATATTTCAATATGTTTGAGTCTCACGTTAGTTATAATTATAATTCTAAAATTGAATTTGAACTGTTGTCAAGAGACTTAGGGGAGCATTTAATTTTGCATAAAACTTTTTTTAAAGAAATATTGAACTCTCAATTTAACTTCGCAATTGAATTTCCTGTTCGGGCTTTGAAAAGTTTCCTAACAGAGACATACGTGCGGACTGGCTTTGGTTACTAGAAGTTAATTTATTTTATGATTGGAAGGTGAATTTGCAAATTATATTTTCGAAGAACTTTTAAGTAAATAGGTAGTTAGGTACCAATAAGCAACTTGTGTCAGGACTCTGAAGTAAATTAATAATACACTATAAATATGTAGGATTTGATGTTGTTATGAACTAATTTATAATAGGATTAATAAAAGTTAAGAGACTGATGTTTTTTTACTATTTATATTTAAAAAAAAAATATTTTAAATTAAATTTAATGAATATTCAACAACCAAGTATGTGTGTAAATTAACCCCTCGTATGTCGCGAATATTTTTTTCTAATAGTTTCCTCGTCACTGATCAGTGCTTATACATACGAAGGGTTAATATTCTTAAGGTCGTTAAAAAAGTAACAATAAATAGTTTAAAATAATATAATTAAATATTGTTGATAGATACAATATTTCTTAACAAACTTACCTACTTACTATTTGTTAATTATCATGATCATTAAAAATAGCAAATTAAGAAAAAACATGCATCTATTATTAGTTATAGATTAGATAGTCCACATTTAACAAATCCCGCTTATTTTATTAAAATAGTATGTGTACTAGTCGTTTAGAAATGTGGGAGAAATAAAAACACACCGTTCATGCGGATAGGTAGTGCAAGACAGTTTATTGAGGCATTCAGTCATTACTTGTCGATTTTAGGACCGGTAACGCCATCTAGTCTGAGGATTGTGCTTTAGTACATTATAATCGATAGGTAACAGGCAAAATTAGGGTTTTTCTCATTGTAATGCATAGATGTCGTTACCGATCGCGAATAATAATATAATTAACTCGAACATACTCCCCCGGAAAGGACGGAGTCCTTTACACGAGGTAAAATACATAATTTACTTATTGATCTTTGAATGACACCAGATATCGTTCTTATGTCATATGTCCGAGTTAAGCCGTCAGGGCCTGGGTGTTTTCCGGTGATACGACCCATAGGCCAATTCCCAGGCGGGAGTCTCTGGTCTTTGACCAATACCAAATCGCCTATATCTAGATCTTGAGTTATGCGGTTCCACTTAGGACGTTGCTGAAGACGTGTCAAATATTCCTTTTGCCACTGTCTCCAGAAATCTTGCAACATCTTTTGCGTTAATTGCCATCTAGCCAGCTGATGAATCTTAAAGTTGGTGTAGTCATCATCAGGGATACCGACGAGCTGCTCAAAGGTTAAAAAATGCCCAGGTGTTAACGTTTGCAAGGAGTCTGGGGTCATCATTAAGTGGGTATAGAGGGCGCGAGTTGAGGAAAGCTTCGATCTGGGTAAGTAACGTAGCCATTTCTTCGAAAGTGAGCGTGGCGTTTCCTACGATTCTTTTCATGTGATACTTAACAGATTTTACGCCGGCCTCCCATATACCACCAAAGTTTGGAGCTGCAGGAGGAATATACTTCCATTTGATCCTCATGTTATCTAATAGGGCTGCGAACTCCTCTGGGATTCTCGCTTGACCTTGGCGCCACATGGCAATTAAATCCTTTTTGGCACCTACAAAGTTGGTACCATGATCGCTCCACATTTCTGCGCAACGTCCGCGTCGGGACACAAATCTTCTTAAAGCTGCTAGAAATGCCTCTGTACTCAAACTGCTGACTAACTCAATGTGGAAAGCTCTGGTTACCATGCAGACGAAGAGTGATATGTACGCCTTGGTTGATTTAGCTCCACGACCTTTGCTCATACGTACGTTTATAGGTCCAGCAAAGTCTACTCCACTGATCAAAAAGGGTTTTGCGGGTTTGACACGGACCGCAGGGAGATCGCCCATGAGTTGGTTACTGGTTTCTCCTCTCTGCCGGATACAAACGACGCAGTTACGTACATATTTCTTCACTTTATTAGTCACGTTAAGTAACCAGTATTTTGACCGTAAATATATTACCATCAGCTGTGGACTGCCATGAAGAGTGCTGCTGTGTGCTTCTGCTAAAAGAAGAGGTAATAGAGGATTGTCTTTTGTTACTATGATGGGGTGCTTCTGTTGGGCTCCTAAATCAGCATGGCGTAGCCGGCCACCTACTCTCAACACACCCTTTGGATCTAAAAAGGGGCTGAGTGATAACAAACGACTTCTTTTTTTCAGCTGTCTCTTATTCTTCAAGTCATCAACCTCTTCACGAAATTCGATTTCCTGGGATCGTCTCAAGCAAATGGTAAGTGCCTCCTCTCTCTCATCAGTCGTCAGGAAAATTGGTAAGTGCTTTTCATTATCCTTTTTCCTTTTCAGGTGCAGCATCCATCTTCGACAGTATGCGATTATTCTCACCAGTTTTCCAAGCGACGAGTATCGGCGTATCAAGGTTAGTATTAAATCTTCTTCAGCTTCTTTATTTGTAACTAAAGTTTTAATTGTTTTTCTACATTCTAAGTCTGTTTCAGGTACCTCGGTTCCCGGCAGTTCTATGGTTGGCTCCTTAAGAAATGCCGGTCCATCCCACCACAGCTCATTGGACAACAGTTTTCTTGGCATCACTCCTCGCGATGCAGGGTCTGCGGGATTGTGTTTAGTATTGACATAGTACCATCCACTTATCTCTTCCACGTTCTTTATTTCAGTGACCCGATTCTTCACGAAAGGCGTCCATCGACCTGGGTCTCCTTTTATCCACGAAAGTACAACCTTGGAATCAGACCATGCAAATACTTGGTGTTTTTGTACTTTCAGCTGATTCACCACGTGCTTCAGCAGTCTAGCCAGCAGCACAGCAGCGCACATCTCCAGCCTCGGCATGGACACTTGCTTCAAAGGGGCTACTTTAGTTTTAGCCATGAGTAGAGACACTTGAATCCTTCCATTGGTGTCCACGGCTCGGACGTAGATTACAGCGGCGTAAGCACACATCGAGGCATCAGCGAACCCGTGGATTTCAATGGAACTTCTGTCTGCAGTGGTGTGTATCCAGCGATTAATTTTGACTTCACTTAACGCTGGAATCTCCTTCCTGAATTTCAACCAATCTGCTTTAATGTCATCAGCAAGCTCTTCATCCCAGCCTACTCCAAGTGACCATAACTTCTGCATGAATGTTTTGGCAATTATTACCGCCGGGGCCAGCCAACCCATCGGATCAAACAATGAAGCTATATCTGCCAAAACATTTCTCTTGGTAATAGGCTGTTCAGGTAAGTCCTTTAAATTATTCGTTATCTGTAATTTATCTTCCTTTGTGTTCCAAATTATACCCAAAGTTTTAATACTGTCGTGTCTATCTACTTCTCTTTGGGAATTTGGTGATCGTTTTACAGGTACAATCTCTTTCATAAATGTTTCACTATTTGAACTCCATTTTTGCAGATCAAATCCACCCTTTTTTAGAATTGCCGTGATCTCTTTCTGATGAAGTGTAGCTTGATCTTCCGTTTCATGACCTGACAGAACGTCGTCCATGTAAAAATCTTCCAGAATAATACGCTGTGCTTCAGGATATTCTTTACCCTCATCTAACGCAACTTGGCGCAATGTTTTGATGGCCAGATAAGGAGCGCAGGAAGTCCCGAAGGTGACAGTAAGGAGTCTATAATCTTCTATCGGTGCGTCAGCCTTGGTTCTCCAGACAATTCTCTGATAATTGGTGTCAGCTTCATCTACCAGAATTTGCCGGTACATTTTAATGATGTCGGCGACATAAGCGATTTTGTGTGTTCTCCATCTCAGCAGTATGTCACGTAAATCTTCTTGCAGAGTGGGACCAACGAGTAATCCATCATTTAATGTTACTCCATTAGTGCCAGCGGCAGACGCGTGGAAAACTACTCTTACTCTGGTAGTTTCTTTATTTTCTCTCACAACAGCATGGTGTGGTAAGTATGCGCAATTCTCGGGTATTTCTTTATTACTAACTTTCTCCATGTGTCCCAAATCGATATATTCTTGTAATACATCGTGGTAATCTTCCTTTAACTTTGGTGTCTTCTCTAGTCTCCTTTCCAGCGATATCCATCTCTTTATTGCTATCTCTCGGGAGTCACGTGGTAAGACGGGTGGATCTTCTTTAAATGGCAGTCTGACCACGTAGCGACCATCTTCTCTCCTTTTGTGTGTCTTCTCATAAATATCTTCTGCCTTCTTCTCGTCTGAAGTTAGTGTAATGCTTTCTTCTTCTCTAGTTTCTAACTCCCAGAACTTCTTCAGCATGCTGTTTAAATCGACCTTGAGATGCATGCTGACAATGTTTTTGGTGGCAGTGTGATCCGTCATCACATTTCCGGATACTATCCACCCCAGGTGACTATCTTGCGCTATAGGGGTTCCTGAGGGGCCTTTAACAACTCCAGGTTTAATCACTTCGCTCCAAACTTCGACTCCTAAAAGTAAGTCGATGTGACCTGGTGTATGACATGACGGATCTGCGAGACACAACTTCTCTATATGCTTCCACTCTTCAATCTTCATTTTATTCTCCGGCATAATGTCGGTGATGCGACGTATAACGTACGCCGTTGCTTTCATCTTCACTTCAGGCTCGATTCTTGATGAGAACTCTATCTCCGTTGAATACCTAAACTGAGTATTCATTTGACCAACTCCAGTAACATGTCCACTGATGGCTGTACGTCGTAGTCTAAGCCTTTGTGCTGCGGCCTCAGTAACAAAGGATTCTTCTGAGCAAGGATCTAACAGCGCCCTCATCAAGTGTTTTTCTCCGTCTTTAGCTTTTACTTGCACTAATGCAGTCGGCAACATCACCGCGCGTGTCCCCAGAGTGAGGTGAGCTGTAATACTCTTTTTATTTTTATCTTCTTTTTCTTCCTTGATATCTTCTTTACTCTCGGGAAGCGGTTCTGATGTCTCGGGAAGCGGTGCAGTCGACGGTGGCTGCGGGTTCCACGTGTTGTGCAGCAGAGAGTGATGTTTTCTCCCACATCGGCGGCAAGATGATCGGTGTTTACAGAATTTGACAGAATGCCCTGGTACCAGGCAATTGAAGCAAAGCCGCCCGCCTTGCACATACTCCACTCTCTTATCTACTGCAAGTTTTGTAAATTCTTTACAATTGTATAGTAGGTGGTCTTGGTTACAAAAAATGCATTTCTGATCACTTTTATTTATATGAAAACTTTTTTTATTCACAGTGGCATTCGACGATGGGGCTTGAATCATTTCCAAAACACGGAATCGTTTGTCGAGGAACTTGGTTAGCATATTCAAGGTAGGTAATTCACTAATGTCTAGGGAACCTAGTTCTAGCTCCCACTCTTTGTGTGACTCGGAATCTAGCTTATTTACAATCAAATGAATTACCAGCATATCCCATGTATCCACTTGAATGTCTTGATTTTTCAACTTATTTAAACACTCGCTTGTCGTGTCCAATAAATCTCGTAACCCTTTCGATGTACCCGTAGTTAATTTTCGTTGATTTACCAATCGTGACAGAATAGTGTTTACAATTATGCGTTTGTTATTGTAGCGGTTCAATAAAATATTCCAAGCCATGTCGTAGTTACTTTCGCTAATAGTTATATGCTTAAGTAATTGTTCCGCTTCTCCGGATAAACAACTTTTCAAATAATGCATTTTTTGCACTTTGTTGAGTGTGGTTTTGTTATGTATTAGCGATGTATACATGTCATGAAATGAAGTCCACTCGTGATAACTGCCCGAATATTGAGGGATGTTAATTTTGGGCAACCGCACTTCGTCGCTAACACTAGAGGCAGTTGAAGGGTTACGCGAACTCGACGTACTATCTCCACCTTGTAAATTTAACTTCAATAACAAGTCCATCATATCGGCCCGTAATTCGACGTATTGTTCTTCTACTTCCGTAAAATAATCTTTTGTGAAGTACTCATATTGTGCACGATCTTTTTTAGCTACTAACTTTAACATTTCCATGTGATTGCTGTGAAACTGAGTCCAATATTAGGTAAGTATTTCCATTCGTAATTGCACATAACCAGTAGTTAGTCTTTGTTTGGGAGATTTCTTATAATTGGTAATAGTTTTCGCCAACAACGCGTACACGTTTTCTTGTTCTTTTACATATTCTTCCATAGTGGAGATATACACACCAACGTTTTTTATACACTTATTGAGTCCGTTTATCACTTATTATGTAGTCTTTTCACTTTAAATTGCAGTTTTTATCCATTTTTAAACACAAAATGCAATCGATGATTGAGGTTAAGTTCGTTGTTACACCAATATAGCTCTTATATCCGTTCGTTAAGGACCACTTTGTACCAGTCGTTTAGAAATGTGGGAGAAATAAAAACACACCGTTCATGCGGATAGGTATACTTCGTTTTTTTTAGCATTAGAAAGACCTTTGCAGAACGAGATATAAGGTTTTTTATACAGGCAAATTCTGCGGATCGAACTGTGAACACGAGTTATTAAATATCACGTATTTATTATCATGCTATATTAATACATACATTACTCAGTGTTGTGAACAGATAAGAAACATAATGTTAGTTAATTTATATTCTAAGATGAAAAGATAATAATTTTAATAAATTGCGTTTGCAATTTTTCATGGAAAGGTTGTACATTAAAAAACCTAAAGAGGCAGAGTTCTCACACAATTTTAAAACGTCACTGTCACTGTCCTTCGATTTCATATTGTTGTCGGTTGAGTCGGTTGTGTTTTCTATTACTGTTAGCTTGCTTAAAGATTGTTGTTATCGTTTTTGTTCAATTTCGTTATTAATTGTTGATATATTTAGATATTTTGTATGTTGGTGCACAAAATGGATGAAGTCGCAGCCGGTTCCGGCTAACGTTTTTTCATCTCTAAAGAAGAAACGGCAAAGGCAAAATACTCTGACTGCCAGTGAAAAGCGGAAAGTGGTGAATATTTACAAATTAGTGTCAGAAATGTGCCATAGAAAGGAATATCCCACTAAATCGGACCGTGTGAAAAAGACTGCTGAGACTGCTGGCATATCGTTGGCTACGGTATACAACATTTTAAAAGAAAATAAGTTTTTAAATGAAATTAGATAATATAATAGATAACACTGTGGAATTTTTATTATATTTTATTATAAACGTTGGTGGTTCCGAGTCCTCGAACTCTTCCACTGACAGTGAATACTGTGTATGTCATCTGAGTTTTATTTTCTAATTTGTTACCAAATTCAAACTACATTAGAGCGTCCCAGATTAAAGCCGCCTATAATGGCAACAAATACTAAACGACGTTGTCGATGGGTAGGGTTGTCTTACTATTGTCATCTGCTCAGTCTTTATGATACCGTGTCCGCTTTTATATACCGATAGTTTAAATCCTTAAATGCATGACTTTTAAAAGTACTGGGAGTGCATAATGTAAGTTAGGTTAAATATGCAAATATTGTTAAATTTTAGACTGTAAACTTCATTAAATTCAGTATCTAAATGTAAAATCGGTACGATATGAGTAACAAATTTATAAAAAAAAAATACTTAGTTAAAAACCGCCAAACAGTAAACGAAAACCTTCAATATTTAACTTTTTCTAAATTGCCGCCATCTTGCATATAAAACACTTATAATTTTTTTTAAATATACAGTTTTGCCAACAAATTAATAATAAATGTGAAAACTATGCGTTGAGCTATCGGTAAATATCAAATGATATGTATGTACATAACATAAGTTCCGAGAAATTCAGTGATATCGGCCGAAATTGAAGAAGGAAGGTTTACGACCACTGCTTCTTTGTTCACCCGTTTGACAGATAATTCTAATCTTAAATAAAACGAAGTATAGTGCAAGACAGTTTATTGAGGCATTCAGTCATTACTTGTCGATTTTAGGACCGGTAACGCCATCTAGTCTGAGGATTGTGCTTTAGTACATTATAATCGATAGGTAACAGGCAAAATTAGGGTTTTTCTCATTGTAATGCATAGATGTCGTTACCGATCGCGAATAATAATATAATTAACTCGAACAGTATGTAAATATGAAAAGTGTCCGAACAGCGTGCTAAACTTACACCTCCCAAATACTTTACAACAAGATTAATAGCAGTTTGCAACTATCTTTCAGCATAATTGGAGTTGCCGTCACTTTAAGCGATATGCAGCTAAATTGAATATTACGGACAGCTTCACTAATAGCATATTATCCAGACGCTCTGTCTCTATGGTAAAAATGTAATTTAAAAAATATATTTGAAATGGGAATTTCTCCGAGCGTTTCAACCGCTGTGACTTCGGTGGCAGCCTTATCATACGAATCCCGTGAGAGATGCATGCATTTTTGGATATATTGGTAGACGTAGAACTACCAAGATATCCAAAATTTGTATCATATACCCACGGAAATCAAGTAATAATGTTGCCACCAAACTCACTGCGGTTGAAACGCTCGAATAAATACCCAAATAATTAATTGAAACTGCACGATAAAGATTGCACCAAGAAACAATTTATTTTCTGAAAAAATAAGTTGTAAAATTTATGGTATTTTCTATGAAATACGAATAAATAAAATATGGAAGCCGCACGCCATACTAAATTGCCTTTCAAAAACGGTCCTGAATTTTAGTTGACAAGTGTCACCCCCTCTTCAATGCATCACGGTAATGAATTTCAATGTCAACCTATAACGTCTGGTTGATGTAACTAAAGACCGTAGAGCTGGCGACTTCCTCGCACAACGCATCAGTATTGCGATACAGCGAGGAAATGCCGCCAGTATCCTCGGTACAATGCCACAAGGGCCAATCTTAGATATAGGTTAGGTTAAGTAGATTAGTTAGATTTAATCTATGTACATAAATTGTAGTTTTGAAAATAAATATATATTAAAAAACCTATAAAATCCTAAAACGCCCTCTAAAGTTTTGATTTGCTATATTCTGTAAACATTTGTCAAAGATGTTGCGCCGAAATATGAGTGGGGTTAAGAAAAATGCTATGTCTCGGCCATCTTGGCACAAGGAAAAAATTGTTTTTGGGGGCCTTCTTGAGCTGGCGTTATCGGCGGCAAGATGATCGGTGTTTACAGAATTTGACAGAATGCCCTGGTACCAGGCAATTGAAGCAAAGCCGCCCGCCTTGCACATACTCCACTCTCTTATCTACTGCAAGTTTTGTAAATTCTTTACAATTGTATAGTAGGTGGTCTTGGTTACAAAAAATGCATTTCTGATCACTTTTATTTATATGAAAACTTTTTTTATTCACAGTGGCATTCGACGATGGGGCTTGAATCATTTCCAAAACACGGAATCGTTTGTCGAGGAACTTGGTTAGCATATTCAAGGTAGGTAATTCACTAATGTCTAGGGAACCTAGTTCTAGCTCCCACTCTTTGTGTGACTCGGAATCTAGCTTATTTACAATCAAATGAATTACCAGCATATCCCATGTATCCACTTGAATGTCTTGATTTTTCAACTTATTTAAACACTCGCTTGTCGTGTCCAATAAATCTCGTAACCCTTTCGATGTACCCGTAGTTAATTTTCGTTGATTTACCAATCGTGACAGAATAGTGTTTACAATTATGCGTTTGTTATTGTAGCGGTTCAATAAAATATTCCAAGCCATGTCGTAGTTACTTTCGCTAATAGTTATATGCTTAAGTAATTGTTCCGCTTCTCCGGATAAACAACTTTTCAAATAATGCATTTTTTGCACTTTGTTGAGTGTGGTTTTGTTATGTATTAGCGATGTATACATGTCATGAAATGAAGTCCACTCGTGATAACTGCCCGAATATTGAGGGATGTTAATTTTGGGCAACCGCACTTCGTCGCTAACACTAGAGGCAGTTGAAGGGTTACGCGAACTCGACGTACTATCTCCACCTTGTAAATTTAACTTCAATAACAAGTCCATCATATCGGCCCGTAATTCGACGTATTGTTCTTCTACTTCCGTAAAATAATCTTTTGTGAAGTACTCATATTGTGCACGATCTTTTTTAGCTACTAACTTTAACATTTCCATGTGATTGCTGTGAAACTGAGTCCAATATTAGGTAAGTATTTCCATTCGTAATTGCACATAACCAGTAGTTAGTCTTTGTTTGGGAGATTTCTTATAATTGGTAATAGTTTTCGCCAACAACGCGTACACGTTTTCTTGTTCTTTTACATATTCTTCCATAGTGGAGATATACACACCAACGTTTTTATACACTTATTGAGTCCGTTTATCACTTATTATGTAGTCTTTTCACTTTAAATTGCAGTTTTTATCCATTTTTAAACACAAAATGCAATCGATGATTGAGGTTAAGTTCGTTGTTACACCAATATAGCTCTTATATCCGTTCGTTAAGGACCACTTTGTACCAGTCGTTTAGAAATGTGGGAGAAATAAAAACACAGCGTTCATGCGGATAGGTATACTTCGTTTTTTTTAGCATTAGAAAGACCTTTGCAGAACGAGATATAAGGTTTTTTATACAGGCAAATTCTGCGGATCGAACTGTGAACACGAGTTATTAAATATCACGTATTTATTATCATGCTATATTAATACATACATTACTCAGTGTTGTGAACAGATAAGAAACATAATGTTAGTTAATTTATATTCTAAGATGAAAAGATAATAATTTTAATAAATTGCGTTTGCAATTTTTCATGGAAAGGTTGTACATTAAAAAACCTAAAGAGGCAGAGTTCTCACACAATTTTAAAACGTCACTGTCACTGTCCTTCGATTTCATATTGTTGTCGGTTGAGTCGGTTGTGTTTTCTATTACTGTTAGCTTGCTTAAAGATTGTTGTTATCGTTTTTGTTCAATTTCGTTATTAATTGTTGATATATTTAGATATTTTGTATGTTGGTGCACAAAATGGATGAAGTCGCAGCCGGTTCCGGCTAACGTTTTTTCATCTCTAAAGAAGAAACGGCAAAGGCAAAATACTCTGACTGCCAGTGAAAAGCGGAAAGTGGTGAATATTTACAAATTAGTGTCAGAAATGTGCCATAGAAAGGAATATCCCACTAAATCGGACCGTGTGAAAAAGACTGCTGAGACTGCTGGCATATCGTTGGCTACGGTATACAACATTTTAAAAGAAAATAAGTTTTTAAATGAAATTAGATAATATAATAGATAACACTGTGGAATTTTTATTATATTTTATTATAAACGTTGGTGGTTCCGAGTCCTCGAACTCTTCCACTGACAGTGAATACTGTGTATGTCATCTGAGTTTTATTTTCTAATTTGTTACCAAATTCAAACTACATTAGAGCGTCCCAGATTAAAGCCGCCTATAATGGCAACAAATACTAAACGACGTTGTCGATGGGTAGGGTTGTCTTACTATTGTCATCTGCTCAGTCTTTATGATACCGTGTCCGCTTTTATATACCGATAGTTTAAATCCTTAAATGCATGACTTTTAAAAGTACTGGGAGTGCATAATGTAAGTTAGGTTAAATATGCAAATATTGTTAAATTTTAGACTGTAAACTTCATTAAATTCAGTATCTAAATGTAAAATCGGTACGATATGAGTAACAAATTTATAAAAAAAAAATACTTAGTTAAAAACCGCCAAACAGTAAACGAAAACCTTCAATATTTAACTTTTTCTAAATTGCCGCCATCTTGCATATAAAACACTTATAATTTTTTTTAAATATACAGTTTTGCCAACAAATTAATAATAAATGTGAAAACTATGCGTTGAGCTATCGGTAAATATCAAATGATATGTATGTACATAACATAAGTTCCGAGAAATTCAGTGATATCGGCCGAAATTGAAGAAGGAAGGTTTACGACCACTGCTTCTTTGTTCACCCGTTTGACAGATAATTCTAATCTTAAATAAAACGAAGTATAGTGCAAGACAGTTTATTGAGGCATTCAGTCATTACTTGTCGATTTTAGGACCGGTAACGCCATCTAGTCTGAGGATTGTGCTTTAGTACATTTTAATCGATAGGTAACAGGCAAAATTAGGGTTTTTCTCATTGTAATGCATAGATGTCGTTACCGATCGCGAATAATAATATAATTAACTCGAACAGTATGTAAATATGAAAAGTGTCCGAACAGCGTGCTAAACTTACACCTCCCAAATACTTTACAACAAGATTAATAGCAGTTTGCAACTATCTTTCAGCATAATTGGAGTTGCCGTCACTTTAAGCGATATGCAGCTAAATTGAATATTACGGACAGCTTCACTAATAGCATATTATCCAGACGCTCTGTCTCTATGGTAAAAATGTAATTTAAAAAATATATTTGAAATGGGAATTTCTCCGAGCGTTTCAACCGCTGTGACTTCGGTGGCAGCCTTATCATACGAATCCCGTGAGAGATGCATGCATTTTTGGATATATTGGTAGACGTAGAACTACCAAGATATCCAAAATTTGTATCATATACCCACGGAAATCAAGTAATAATGTTGCCACCAAACTCACTGCGGTTGAAACGCTCGAATAAATACCCAAATAATTAATTGAAACTGCACGATAAAGATTGCACCAAGAAACAATTTATTTTCTGAAAAAATAAGTTGTAAAATTTATGGTATTTTCTATGAAATACGAATAAATAAAATATGGAAGCCGCACGCCATACTAAATTGCCTTTCAAAAACGGTCCTGAATTTTAGTTGACAAGTGTCACCCCCTCTTCAATGCATCACGGTAATGAATTTCAATGTCAACCTATAACGTCTGGTTGATGTAACTAAAGACCGTAGAGCTGGCGACTTCCTCGCACAACGCATCAGTATTGCGATACAGCGAGGAAATGCCGCCAGTATCCTCGGTACAATGCCACAAGGGCCAATCTTAGATATAGGTTAGGTTAAGTAGATTAGTTAGATTTAATCTATGTACATAAATTGTAGTTTTGAAAATAAATATATATTAAAAAACCTATAAAATCCTAAAACGCCCTCTAAAGTTTTGATTTGCTATATTCTGTAAACATTTGTCAAAGATGTTGCGCCGAAATATGAGTGGGGTTAAGAAAAATGCTATGTCTCGGCCATCTTGGCACAAGGAAAAAATTGTTTTTGGGGGCCTTCTTGAGCTGGCGTTAGACGTCCATGATATATGTGGTCGCAGTCTATGAATAATTCTAGCTGACCCGTATTCATTGACCGCGAGTGTAGCTGTAGATCCACCCAAATATACCCACTGAAAGAAATGCTTGATAGAAAAACAAAAGAATCAATATTCACCGTTTGTCCGCTTTGTCCCATTGCTATCGAATGTCTTACCAAACAAATAATTAACAAACAAATAATAAAATTATTAAACGTCTTAGTCGTAATCGTCATAAAAAATAATTCAGTTACAAACAGGAACATTTTTAGTTTGTTTTGTTAGCCGTACCATGAGTTGTAAAGTAACAATTAGGTTAGACTACTGGATACGTAAAGGCCCGGCCACGACATTGGTCTAACGGCCCGGCCACGACATTGGTCTAAGGCGACCAGCGGCGAGCGAATCCATGAGTTGGAGCGGGATGCCGATATGGGTACTCTCTCGCACGTATGGTTTTCCGCTAAGCCGTAAAGCATTTTATCGCACTTTCACTGATTATTTGGATCGAGCACGATGGACTGCTTTACATATCGAGTAAAATCTAAAGAACGTAACTGTCACTTTCCAACTCATGGTACGGTTATCGAACTTGAAACCTTCATATATTTTTTTTTAATTGGAATTGGCCTACTCATGGCCACAGACTAGCAGAGAGCAGAGACGCGGCCTACGATGGAGCAAGTTCGTCCAGAAGGTGCCTGCTCACCCTTGACTTGAAGCATATTTATTCTAAAATAACGACGCTAAGATTTTCAACATCTTTCACCCTACTTTTGCTGCTAACTGTACATTGCAGCACTGTACTTCGCCAAGTGTCTGAACTAAATTAATATGCATGTTAAGTTTGTCTTGCACAAGTTCATCCGACTTAGACTTCGCCTCTGTTCTGCTCACTTGAGTTATGCTGTGTTAGGTTCTCAAAATACACAGATAGCATAATTATTTACTGGCTTAACACATGATTGGTGCGACAGTATGTCGTAGCGAGATAGATCTCCCGTCCTTCACAAGCTATATTAACAAAAGAGAGACGGATAGACTATCTCACGACGATACTGTCGCGCCAATCATGTGCTAAGCATACAGGGAGCTATTATTACTCGTAAAAGCTGAAGGTTAATAATCACCGAATTACGAGTAAACATTTAAAAACAACCAACTTCGACTGTTTTCTCTGTCTGTGGTTTCCATCATTGGTCTCCTATCATCAAATCCTACTTTCTGAATGCAAATTCTTGTAAATGAATGAAAATTACCAAAAGCGCCATACATGTACCTATAACACTTGAAGAAATCCCTCGATTTTTTCCAAGGTCCCATCGTCAGACTCTAACTTGGTGCCAACGGGGTTATACACGTTCGATCACAAAAAAAATCGGTTCACGATTCTCGGAGATATCAGGTAACATACAGACAAGAACAAAAAATTCAATCGAATTGAGAACATCCTCCGTTTTTTGAAGTCGGTTAAATGGCACTCGCCGGGATTTGAAGCCGGCACTAACTAATTTCGGAACAGTTTGCTAGAGGCACACGGATAGAATCGTAAACATATTTTTACTAACTAGTGCGCAAAAACTAACTTTCCGCACGCTTCGCGCGCGGTAATTTCTCTTTTTGACGCACATGTTATGAAAAAAATCGTACCTTACACTACACTTGCAAAAACTTTTTTTTAACTCGGGTAATTGTCGCCCTCGTTTCACTCGGGCTCCAACTTTCACCCTCGCCGAAAAAAAGTTTTCCTGCACTAGTTAGGAAATGTACTATTTCTAGCTGGGTTACATTCGTTTTAAGTTTACATTAAGCCAGACAAGGACTTCAGCTTTTTATGTCACTTAGTCCGCTAGATGTCACTGCTTAAGTGCACTTACGATGTGCAGCCCCAGCTTGTGATGTATGCACATCTATTAACGGAGCCACACTTGCACAATCTAGGGTGAAGTGTACTCGTCGCGTCAAGAGCGATTAAGAGATGACATACGTTAGAAATATTAAATATATCGTCGCCTGGTAATAATTATATATTGTACATATCGTCGCCTGGTACCCACATCTCACAAGCTTTAATTGAGCTTACCGTGGGACAAGGTTGATTTGTGTAAGATGTCCTATGTTAATTATGTTTGATATTCGTTTTCTTTAAAGTTGAACGCACGGTTGCGTCGTATTAGAGGGTGCTGAAAGGGATATTTATTTAAATACATTGGACAGCCTCAAGACAAGACCAAGAAACAAATATTTGTGACATACACACAAAGAAAAGCCCTGGGGAGTTACGTCTTCGTAGGCGGCGTAAAGTTCAGCGGTATTACAGCGTTTTTTAACCGACTTCAAAAAGGAGGAGGTTAACAATTCGTCGAAATCTTCTTTTTTTTTTTATGTATGTTCCCCGATTACTCGAAGACGCGTGGACCGATATAAAAAAATCTTTTTTTGTTTGAAAGGGTATACCTTCTTGTTGGTCCCATTGTCACCGAATCCAGATCTGATGATGGGATCCTGGAGAAATCGAGGGAACTCTTCAAATGTTGTAGGCACACATGACATTTTTCATTGATTTTCGAAAACTAATCAAGCATCTAGTTATGAACATCTTAAGTTGGTGATCTGATGATGGAAGGTACAACTCCTTAGCAATTAGGAGTTGGGGGATCATTCTTTAAATATAACATATTTCATGTATTTTGGAAGCTTTTTGAGTATTTGCCTTTAGGTGGTCATCCTTTCATGTTGGTGAGCTGATGATGTAAGGTAGGTACAACTCCTTAGAGATTAGGAGTTAAGAAGTAATTCTTTAAATATAACATATTTAATGTATTTTGGAAGCTATTCGAGTATTTGCCTTTAGGTGGTCATAGTCTCATGTTGGTGAGCTGATGATGAAAGGGATAACTCCTTAACGATTAGGGGTTGGAGGATAATTTTTTGAATATAACAAATGTCCTACATTTTCGATATCTATTCAAGTGTTAGCTTAGTAGTTATGATATGACATGTTGGTTACCGGTTAGTGATTCTTTAAATACCTAATATAGGCACGTTAAGGCTGTTACCTTTGAAATTGTTGTTGTATTCATATAAGTTCGCCAGTTCAGGTTAATAAGTATTTAGAGCATACTAAATAACGATTTTATATTTACACTACTAAAAAGCAAAAAATAAAATATTTTAAAAATAAAAATAACACCGCCTTCAAAAATTCGCCCGAACTAAAAAGTAAATAATAATTTTGGTTCCTACTACTTAGGATTTCCTAACGAAACCTTTAAACCTTTTACCCTATTCATTAAAATAAAATATTATGGCTAGGTACCCTACAGATTTCTTAGAAGTCGGTGCCAAGCCAAAGACGTTCATAGGTATATATTAGATAGAGCTTTGTAACTTACTGTCACTCCGATCCGATTATGCTTTTATCAACAGAATGATCTGCCTCAGTCATTTTGATGAAAGCATAACCGGAGTGGCAGTAAGTTACAAAGCTCTATCAAATACATTATAAGCACTCGCGAAGTGAACATATTTGGCTTGGCACCGACTTCTAAGAAATCTGTAGGGTACCTAGCCATAATATTTTATTTTAATGAATAGGGTAAAAGGTTTAAAGGTTTCGGTAGGAAATCCTAAGTAGTAGGAACCAAAATTATTATTTACTTTTTAGTTCGGGCGAATTTTTGAAGGCGGTGTTATTTTTATTTTTAAAATATTTTATATTTCACTTTAGTTGTCTGGGCATGTTTGAGCGTTTCAGACTAAGGAGTCTGGATGCATAGCCAAGTTCCCAATCGCTTGGTAGCGTATCGTAGTTTTCCCTCTCTGTCACGCTTTCATATTAGTGCGACAAAGACAGCGATTGGCAACTTGTCTAAGCAGCCTGACCAGAAAAGGTCTGGTCACATTTTGTAGAAGTGGCAGAATATTTTGGCACTATTCTTATTATAGTTGCAGAGCCGTATCTTGATTCTTACAGCCAAAAATATGCCGAACTATCCAAACATTTCTGCAAAGATGTGGCCAGAATGAAGCGTCTAAAGATGCATTCAGACCAAACGAGCATTCGTTATTCTATCCCCCACTCTACGAAATCAACGAATCACGTTTTGTGTAACGATTGAATTTCGTAGAGTAGTTAGAATAGCGAATGCTCGTTTGGTCTGAATGCACCTTAAAACGCTCGAAGAAGCTACGCACTATCCCCGTTATTCATAAATGTCTCCTAACTTAGCAAGCCGCTAAGTATTGTTTGTCCCTTTTGTTCTTATCAATGTGTCTATAAATCGGAAAGGGACAAACAAGGAGACGTTTAGGGGGGGTTAGTCTATATCGCTCACTCCTTAATCTCGCAACAATTGCGCGAAAGAAACCGCAGACTTACGATTAGGCTGGCTTAGTACTGCAGTCGAAAATACGAAGACATCTTGTAAGTCTTAAATGCCGTATCTGACTGAGAAATACGAGGCGCTTATGACTTTATTCAATTGCTTTATTAGGTTAAACAATAGGGGCGGTAATGCCGGATCAAGCATTTCTGTCTCTAGCAACGCTGAAGACGATAAAGTTGACGAAATATTTAGAATAAGAATAATAATAAGAATGGTTTATTTGGTGCCATACAATACAGAACAATAAATACAAGTATAAACAGTACGAAGGATTTGAACACTAAAATGGATGCCACTCAGCATTTGTCGTGTCAGATGATACGACGCTGGTTTTCAAGGCAACCGAGCTAAATAGTGAAAAATAAAAATAACTAGAAAAATGAATAAGTAACAGTAACAAGAGTCTGTAAATGTGCACAATGTAAATGGTAAATATAATGTAGGACTTAACATAATTATCTTAACAACATAGTGGCAAGGTGTACAATAAATTAGTATAATACTAAACAATAAATGACGAACGATAGGTATAATGAAACGGTTAAACTCACGTGTATTTAGTAACTAACTAACTACACGCGACATGTTTTGGTTAGCCTAGGTCTCCATTATCAACAGACATCTGATTCCGTGGGGCGAATTCTCTTTACAGCTAGGGACTTCCTATATCGATAAAATCATTTATCGATACTAGTTCTACACACTAGTGACCGCCCTCAACATTGTATGTATTTTTTGTAACTACGAGTATGTATTGGTCTGAAGACAAGTATGAAAGTCACACTTCTTAGCATATTTAGTAATTTTATATTTTTGAGTGAAAATAAATAATGCGTATTAAAAAATAGAAGACTTGCTTAGAAAGCAACCTGAAGTAATTTAGCACGGGTTTAAGTTTCAACAATAAAAGATGGGACAGTTATGAAGAAATTAATTGTGACGAGTAAATTTCTAAAAACGTTTGCAATGAGAATGAGAACATTTAGTTGTTAATTTATTGCTTGTACTCTTTTAATCTTTATAAGCAAACCTTTGTGTGATCACTAGTATTTCAAACTAATATCGATAGATGAATTTATCGATATAGAAAGTCCCTAGCTGTCAAGAAGATTTGCCCCAAGGAATCCGATGTCTGATTATCAAGCACTGAGCCCGCGCTCACGCATCGCCCCTGCGTACGCGCCGCGCTCGCGAGTCGCGAGGCGTGAACGCGGGCTCAGTGCTTGATAATGGAGACCTAAGCTCTCCGAAACATGTCGCGCGTAGTGAGTTTAACCGTCTTAGTATATTTATAGTTCTTTTTTATCACACTTGCTGTCTAAGCGCGCCATTGCTGGCGCGCGTAGCGGGAGTAATAGAAAAGTGAAATTCCCTAGGGAGTAATAGAAATGTCAGTACGTCATTTAATAATAATTATGTCTTGAAACTTATTTTTTGGTTGGCAAGTGTGATGAAAAACATTGTATGCATCACGGTCGGTAAGCGGAATACTAACTCGAGTCATAAAAACCCTCCGTCTAACGGCGTCGGGCTTCTAACACTCTCGATAGTAATTCCGTACTTACCTTCCTTGATGCACAATGAACTAATGGCTCATGAAAGTTTTAATTAAAAAATTACGAACGAGTGTGAGTTGCAGCGCGAGCCAAAGGCGAGGGCCACAATTTAAATCAAAGGCGTATTTCTTATACCACCCATGGCGTATCTAGCAAACAAAGATGTACTACATTCTAATAATGTGCTTAGAGGATATCAAACGCACAACATAGTATAGCTACGGTGTAAAGAGGCCCTTACACTTTTACAGTAGCGAGTGGCACTAGAAATGTAGAGGTAACTAACGAAATGGGTCGAGTTAGCAACACAATGCCTGGCTGAATGCTGGGTGTCTAAAAATATAATTACTCCGTTGAATAGTTCGTCAAAAAATATACCTACGCGAATTTTAATTGTCACAAGAAATGCAAAGATTATAAATATTACCTAAGTGTGAAATATACGTATTTCTTTTGCGGCTAATACCTAAACCACTCTGTCACTTAATCTTACCGATGGAACCGGAAGATACAACGTTCTCCTATTTTATAAGAGGGAGAGGATCGACGAACGACGACACATTTTTTCAACTCTGAGTGTCTCTCGTGTAAAATATTCAAATTTAGACAAATAAAAATTAGAAATCTCATACCATTCTTATCCTTCTCATGACCACATGTATAGGTTTAAAAAAAACAGTTCTACGTATACCGGCACTTTTTTTATCATTAAAAAGTGGAGTTCGAAAATAATGGTGATAAAATTAAAACCCGACCGAAGGGAGAGTTTTAAATCTGCATCAGTCACGATTTTCCTTTTCGCGCACGTGTATCTCACGACGTTTTTCAGTACAGATGGCCCTCTGAAAATTCGACCTGGTAAAAAATTATCCACTTATACTTGTACTAAAAAAAACACAGTCTGTACTGGAAAATGTTATTGCGGTTCACAGAAAACTTCTATTGAAGACCGAGTGGCCGAGCGGTGCAGGCATCAGCCGCGAAAGCTGAGCACGTGGGTTCGATTCCCACCTCGGACGTTGGTGATCTTGTTTGTTTTTCTTTGATATATGATATCCAATATTTATAGAATACTTCTACTTACCAAATTTTAACAGTACCTATAGTTTCCATAGTGTTGGAAAAAAGTGGTTGCGACGTACGGACGGACAGACAGACGTGTCGAATCCATAAGGGTTCCGATTTTTGACATCTCTTTGACATCATGACAAAACCCTTAAAAAGGTGATAAAACGAGAAAACTAAATCACGCCACTGAGTGTTAGCTATTAGCAACTTGTCTAATACACTCAGGACTCAGGAAAGAAAGAAAAGGTAGATAGAAAGTCATTAAGTTTAAGGCCCTTGCAAACTCAGGTGCCTACACAGTTCAAGATATTTATTTACTTACCTACGTAGTTTCAGCTTTCTCAGAAGGGAATTGAGAAGTGATGACGTAAATGTAAAATACATAAGAAAACACAAATATAAACCAACCCCTTAATAAACTTGGCAATAAACCGTTAACTCATCTATTTACAATTACTTAAGTTGCCGACGATTCAAAGGGACCTTTACTACAATTTAGGCAACAGCGGGGTAGCTTCCCGATGTAAAAACAACTGGTATATTTAATATTTTTTTATATAAGGTCCTAATTTATTAGTTGCAGATATTTTAACACATGATACTTTACATTAAGATAATTAACTTTAAATATATGTCGGAGTCGCGCTTCAGTTGGTGCAGGCAGACCTGTACGACACGTCGAGTCATCGAACGCCAGAATTTACAAAGAGAACAGTTTTGTTTGCAATGTTTACAATTAATTTGTTAAGAGTTACTTAATCTAGAAAACGATAAGCAATGTATTGCTTCGAGTGGTCTTTGCTTTGATCCATGCAGGTAGATAATAAAATCCGGTTGAGATCTACCCGCCTGTGAAGCAGGTAGTTTATGACCTGACAGTATAAAAGGTCACTAGCGCTGTTTTCATGATGCATTTGCATTCGCGCGTTAGACATAGAAGGAAATCATTCTTGCTTTAGACATTGGAAAGTCAATTCATTCTGATTTTCGTGTTAGACTTCGAAAGATTGATTCTTGCCTAGACTTTGAATAGATTCTGATTATGATCATTCCTTTCCTTAAGTCAGTCTATCTTGAGACCGCGAATAGATTTGATTAAGTGCACTCCAGAGTAGGAGGTTGACTAGATTCAATAGTTCGTTAGATTCAGATTCAGATAGTTATTTCCTAGCATCCTGACGAAGTCGTTATTTCTTGTGTTTTGAAATTGGTAAAGCATGGACTCAAACTTAGAACTCTCCAGTCGTTTTCCATTAGTTGTTGTTGTTGTTTAAAGTGTTTTGATTAATCGTGTTTTAAGTGTGTACCTATTGTAATGATCTAAAATTGTAATTACCAATGATTTGAAAAGATTAAAACATTCAACCCGCTGAGTTTCTTCCTGGTTCTTCTCATGTTGTGGTTTAACTCTTGCGAACCAGAGTAGTAATAAAAAAAGATCTTAATTCATGTTGTGTTTTCATTATGAGTCCATGCCTACATGCATAAGTGCGTAGATAGCTAAACCACCCCCTATAGCTCGGCTGGACCTGATATAAAAGGGCCCTACGCCGAAATATAAATTAAGAAATCTTTTCATGTAACTTTTTGATTTATTTTTCCTAACAAAAAAATGAATTATAATTTCGTCAAAAAAATCATCATGTGCATTATCACATGTCACAATAACACTGTCTGTCATGTCATCAAACGACACAATCCAACGGAAAATAACATGACATTGACAATCAAGTATTTAATTTATCGACGTGAAGTGGCCAGTTCCAGTTAAGTGGTACGTAAAAAGAGGTGCTAGAATCTGTTCAATGAGTTTTCATTTAATAATCACCTAAACAGGGTGTTTTTACGTAGCAAATTTGTTTTTCCGTTTTCTCAAAAAAAACATCGTAAAAGCTATAATGTTTCACGGTTGAATATACTCCAGAGACCGAGTACTATTAGCTGTAAAAATATCTGCATCTAATAAATTAGGACCTTATTATATATGTCGGAGACATGCTTCAGTTGGCGCAGACGTGTACGACATGTCGAGTCGTCGAACGTCTGAATAGTCTTATTTACAATAAAAACAGTCTTATTTGCAATGTTTACATTTAAGTTAAGAGTGATAAAATCTAGAAAACGATAAGCAATGTTTTGCTTGAGATGTTCTTTGCTTGGTCCATGCAGGTAGACATTAAACGTCATGTTGGGATCTACCCGCCTATGAATCAGTAGTTTGTGAGCGCACGGTATAAAAGGTCACTAGCGCAGTGTTCAGGGATTCATTCTTGATTTAGACTTGGAATAAAGCATTCCTGGGTTAAGTAAATGATGCATGGACGCAAGCTTATAACTCTCCAGTCGTTTTCTATCGGTATAGTTTAAAGTGTTGTCTTGTTTTATGTGTGGACTTGTTGTGATTATTTAAAGTTTGGAAAAAGTAAGACCGTCTGAGTTTCTTGCTGGTTCTTCTCATGACAGAGGTTTATCTTTTGCGAATCAGTGTAGTATAATAAAAGATCGTAATTTACCTTGTATTTAATTATGTGCGTCCATGCATAGTATACACCTTTGTAAGTAGGTACGATGAGTATTTAGGAATTAAATATTCGCCCCCCGTTCTCGGCTGTCCCTCTGACATATACTATTACATGAATAAGTCGCATTTATTTATTTAGACTAATAATTATCGCTAAATGAATAAAAAATGTACTTCTTTTAAGAAATCACGTAATAAAACATGTAAGTATTTCTTAACAATGAAACATCAAAATATCGGTTTTGGCAGATTTGTGTATTAAACAAGTTTAGGATATTTTTACTAAAATGCTCACATTTTATGTAATTAATAATCTGAATATTTATGTAATAATCTGAATATGAATGCTTGGCAAGCGTGAGCTATTTGCACTAAATTGTAACTAAATATTTTAATATGACTTATAATAATAGTGGTATTTCCTTGGGGATCACGAGCTTACAAATCCCGGTTTTTTTATAGGCTTGCGCGGGAATACAGATCCAACACGTAGAGGCCTTTTGGAGAAATTTGCTGTGTTGTACACCTGCTGCAACCCGTTCACGGGCACATCAATAGATATCCGTAAACCGGTCCCAGCAAGCGTATAGAGACTATTGAGAAGTAATGGAAAAGACTAATGGGCTATGGTGATGGAGGATGGATGGATCAGAAATGGAACTATAGAAAAGAGGTCCGGACACCTGCCATAACAATGATTTCTCTTTGCTATCGAGGCAGGCGGTGACTCGCCACCGACTAGATGGGCCCCCGTAAATGCCGTCACAAGAGACAGCCAGGGGCAACACCGGTGTAGGCGGCTCAGGAGTGTAGAGAGGTGTACACCGCTTTCTGCGCAGTGGCTTGACAGCCGCTGCACCAACTCGCGACTTACGCAAATTTACATAGTGGTATTTATTATTTCGTCGGATGACAACCGAAACTCACAGAGTAACAGATACCTATTTGAAATAAAGCTCGAATCTCAATTCTGGTTCAACACTGACATAAGAGGACTTGCTGGTGGTAGGACCTCGTGCAGGGTCCGCCCGGATAGCTACCACGGTCTTACCCGTTAACTTGCCGCTAAATTGTTAGTACTGTGTTCCGGTTTGGGGGTAAGATAGCCGGTGTAATTACAGGCATAGAGGCAATCCATCTAAGTCCTCAGGGTAGGCAGCGCATAGGCGATATTTTGGTCGCTATGTCCATGGGCCTCAGTTCCTGCTTTCCATCAGGCGGGCTGAGAGCTCAATTGTCTACCTTCGTCACATAAAAAAATGGTTGTTAATTTTGGGTGACAGTTGTCACCCAAAGATTTATTCATAGTAAGGGTCGTTTGCGATTGAGATGAGTATTTACACGGTATCAGTTTAATCAAGGTAATTGGTTTGGTATGCGAAATTGATAAGGCCGTTGACAGTACTTGAAAGCAATGCGATTGTAAGGCAAGCGTTAGTTGATTGGTGATACGTTGTTCTTCGGTGAGACAAACATTTCTGGAAATTACACGTGGGGTACCTATAATTTTTCTAGTCGGCTTTATTATTTGAAACCTAAAACCACGTAATACAAACAACGGAGAAACGTGTGTGCAATTAGACAGTGTTATGGAATAAGCGATCAAGCGACAATTGGCTAAAATGGGAAAATTAGCTCAAAAGATTGGAAATTTTAATTGAGTGTAGTAAGTGCATTTTTAAAGTAAAAGCTTCCGTTTTCACTGTGAAACTGTAAATGTGCTTCAAACTGTAGTTTTACTTAAAAAAAGTTAATTTATTAATGTACATCAATAATTCATGTGTTTCCGCTTAATTCGTTAGTATAACGACGAAATTAATTCCGTAACAACGTTCTAAGTGACATATTAGGCGCTTGATTCACGGTTTGTGGCAACATTTAGTGAAAAAATCGTGAGATTCAAGATATGTAACAACAAATTAAGCGACAACTTCATGTGGAATTATTTAATTCGATATTGCGATTAGGCACGCCAAATTTTAGGCGCTCAATTCGTTATTTACATATTTTGTAAAATAAACTTTGGCGCTCCATTCTTTTTAACGTAATTGATAAGCGCTCAGCCCTAACATATTTTGATGTGTCGCTTAATTCTACCTCTTATAATAAGGCTTTAGACAATTATACATGGTTTTTGGCTACAAAATTTGTCGACTACATAAATTGTTATATCCATATTCGACTTGCATTTAAAACCATTTTTTCGATTTCGTCGCCTAGTTTGTTATACCATATTTTGCCGGAAGATCACTTTTTTAAGTTTAAATAGTGAAAATGTTTAATTTATATATATTTTTTTGTAGAGACAAATTTTGACTGCGGCGATACATTATCTTAAGCGACTGTATACTCAGTTAATTGAAACCTCAGATTACCTACTCTAGAATAGAATTATGTCACAATGGCAACTGGTAAGAGATTTCTTACGACCTAATTTAAAACGTCACTTGGATATAGTTCCCGAGTGGCTCGTCCCAATTAGTTTTTTTTTTTTTTTTTTTTTATACCACGTCGGTGGCAAACAAGCATACGGTCCGCCTGATGGAAAGCAGTCACCGTAGCCTATGGGCGCCTGCAACCTCAGGGTGTCACATGCGCGTTGCCGACCCAATAAAAATAACGTTGGCACAACAAAGTGGCTCCACTCCACCTGATCGTAAGTGAAAAGTAGAGCCCAAATCGCGGCGGCAACGAACAGGAGACAATCAGTAACCTGTTAGTTGCCACCGCCTTGCTGGCCCGCTAGATGCTGGTAAATACACCGGCTGACCCCGAAACACGGCAAACACGAAGGTAAGTCATTTCACGGGCGTTTACACCGAATGTACGGTGGTAGCCAACCAGGCGGGTACTAGTAAAAATACCCTACCACCGGCTGAGAAGCTGGATACTCAGTATTTCCCTTAGTCGACTCCTACGACACCCACGGGAAGAGAGGGGCGGTGATATTTGTATTCTTACTCCGTCACCGCACGGATTAACTCTTAAGAGTTATAGAGTTGACTTTAAATTTCCCTTTTTCAATTACGGGACCCTAAAACAAGAAAAATAAGTACACATTAAACTCGACGGCACTTCAGATAATGGAAAAAAGGCTTTCGTACCTCGAAATAAAATTGATGTTGAGTGCCATTCTAAATAATGAGGGTGTGAGCAAATCGTGTCAATCGCTCTTAGTCTCATCTCATCACACATGGCTCTTAAAATCTAATCTAAATGTTTACGTTTCAGTATGTTTACCATAACTCATAAGCTGGTGCCATGTGTTCATAGGCCTAGATAATAATTATCTAGGCCTATGAACACATGGCACCAATCTAATTATTAGATTATTTCCTGGAATTAATTCACTTGCCATCCAACAACGTACCTACCGTTTTCGAGCTATAAAGAAAAAACTAAAAATTAATGATAATTTCACAGTTACTTGGCTCTAAAAAGTAAAGATCCACTCCTTAAGGTGCGTTCAAACCAAAAGAGCATTCGCTATTCTAACCCCCCACTCTACGAAATTCGATCGTTACACAAAACCCGTGATTGGTTGATTTCGTAGAACGGGGGATAGAACAGCGAATGCTCTTTTGGTTTGAACGCACCTTTATACGTAAAATGTGCATACCTACTCGAATTTAACAAATTTAGAACTAAATAGAAATGTAAAAAGAATTTCCAGCTTGCTTGAATTTCCAACCTGGTAAAGGTTGCGGGTACCCAGTTACCCATTGGACGGGCAGCTCACGACCGATCTTTGTGGCAGTCTCTGGGGGAGGCCTATGTCCAGCAGTGGACGTCAGTTGGCTGGTAATGATGAATAAGTTCAAATACAAATCGTTCATCTTGGTCCTTAACCTTATGGTCAAATGTTAGCCCACACCCACTCCCACTTGTACGTAAATAGTCCGCCGAACGTAGTGGCCCTTCCAATGCAGATAATAAAAATAATAATAATTATATAAATATCTTGGGACATCTTACACAAATCAACCTAGTCCCACGGTAAGCTCAATTAAGGCTTGTGATGTGGGTACCAGGCGACGATATATATAATAGATAGATACATATAGATACTTAAATACATATACAACCATGACCAAGGAACAAATATTTGTGATAAATAAATACACAAATAATGCCCTCGCCGGGATTCGAACCCGGAACCTCCTGCTTCGTAGGCAGGGTCACTACCAACTAGGCTACGGAGGCTGACAAATAGACCTCTCTTTCAACAAAGGGGTTATTTGACATGGTTACCTGTCAACTACTGACCCCTAAAACATGTCCCAGTAGTGACAGGTGACAATATTTACAATAGCGACCGGCCTCCGGCAATCCAATTATGGGATTAGCCACATCAATTCATCATCATCGTATCAATTTTAGAATTATAACTAACGTGAGACTCAAAACATATTTAAATATTTTATCACACGGGGTCACTCATGTAATTGATTTCACGTAAAATGATGAGGATCCTCTAAAATGGATCGAAAACACGTCGAGCAATTATCGACTTAAATTATGTGAGTAACCCGTCTGATAAAATATTTAAAATATCATCGTATCAGCCAAAAGGACGTCCCACTACTGAAACATAGGCCCTCGACAAAAACATTGCCACAATGGACCGGTCCTTGGGCAAACCCGCATCCAGCGGACTCCTGCGACCTTCACCAGGTCATCAGCCCACCTTGCGAGGGCACCCCACGCTGCGCTTTTCGGGTTACGTAGCCCGCCACTCGAGAAACCTTTTCCGCCCCAATAGCCATCGGTTTTTCGGTTTCGGTTGTGTTATAAAATAATAAGTAAGAAATCTCTTAGAACTTGTCATTATGACATGGTTATACATAGAGCGGCTTAGAGCTCCTATCAATTCTTTATGTTGCACTCTTATAAAAAACGTAATTAAACACTTTCATTGCGGATGAGTGCTATGCGCTACGCTTTGTAAACCGATACCGTGATTTTTTCCGCTTTGTAACGAAAAATGGACCTCCCACAGAGAAACTCCCTTCGGGAGTTCCCCGCGCTCAAAGTGTTAATGTAAATATTATACAAATATCATTTTCTATCTAAAGGGACCTTATAGTTGAAGGCGCTTGCGTCACGCGTCGTTTTTGTATTTTCAAATTCTCCTTCAAAGACTCCTGCGACCTTCACCAGGTCATCAGTCCACCTTGTGGAGGCACCCACGCTGCGCCTTCCGGTATGCCCCAATGGCCATCGGTTTCGATTCGGTTTGTGTTATAAAAATGATAAGTAAGAAAATCTCATACAAACTGGCCAATTACGACATGGTTTATACATAGAGCGGGCTTAGGGCTCCTATCAATTTTTTTGTGTTTGCACTCTTAAGGTGCGTTTAAAACCAAAAAGAGCATTCGCTGTTCTATCTCCCGTTTCTACGAAAATCAAACCAATCACGTTTTTGTGTAAACGATCGAATTTTCGTCGAGTGGGGGGTTAGAACAGCGAATTGCTCTTTTTGGTTTTGAAACGCAACCTTTATAAAAAAACGTATTAACACTTTTCATTGCGGGACGAGTGCTACGCGCTACGCTCGTAGCCGATCCCGCGATTTTTTCCGCTTTGTAGCGAAAAATGGGACCTCCCACAGAGAAACTCCCCCTAGGGAGTTTCCCCGCGCTCAAAGTGTTTAATGTAAAATATTATACACTAGCCCCCCTTATTCATAAAACGTCCTGCTAAACTTAACAAGCCGCTAATAATTCTTTGTCCCCTTTTTGCTCTTATGGGACACACTGTTAAGGACCGAAAAGGGACAAAACAATTATTAGCGGCTTGTTTATGTTAGCAGGACGTTTATGAATAAGGGGGGATAGTATTTTTCTATTTAAAGGGTCCTTATAGTTTGAAGGCGCTTGCGTCCACGCGTCGTCCGCATTTGTATTTTCAAATTCTTGATAATGTCATAAGCGCCGTCGAATATAAGTTCCTTTGGATAGAAAGCGTCACATTTATCGGAATTACACCTTTGCACATAATATTCATCAAGATTTCTAGCGAAATGACTAGGCTTTGGTATTTCTGAATACAGTAGAAAGCGAAAAATACTAGAAAATAGGTTAATAACAGGAAAGCGCGGCGGTGTCGACGCGACACCGGTTTTTTGAGTCAAAATGCTGGCTTACCGGTATTTTAAGTTGGCGTAAATACCGCTTTAAAACTTTAAAGTGACTAACCGAAATTTTGATCAACACTAACCTTACCTATTGTAGATCTCGGTTGATTTGAATCGCATTGTCCAAACATTTCTATATAGGTATTTTTAAAGCATAGATTTTTGCAACGTCGTAACTAATAAAAAGCTAATTGCCAAGCCTTTAAAACAAAATGTGTCTAAAGATGTATCCGTTTCTTTGCTACGAGGCTACATGCAATTTGTATCCAAAGGATTTTAAGTTGAAGTTTTTAAGCTAAATGGTCATTTATATTATTAGTATGATTAAAACGGGGTGTTTCCCATATACATTTCCATTATTGATATTTCAGTATTGTTGCAAATTCCATCTTCACATAGTAACAGAGTACCTAGATAAATACTTAGTTTTAAATCATACTAATTAACCTTGCGTTCTTTATCACACTGTAAGACGTAGATGATAAGAACTTTCTGAAATTGGATGCAGAAACAGAGGAAATGCACCAATGAGATGGATAGGTAGATTGCAAAGGGTGCTGCTGCTGGGTCAATCCGTAGACGACCATACAAAATATACAGAATTGAACGGCCTGGAAAGCACCGCTGAAGAAGAAGAAAGGAAGAAAAAATACAAATCTTTTGCAACATAACCTTTTGTCCTTATTTATGTGATATCCAAAACCACATTCTTCAAACATACCCGTTCACAGAGCATTAAAAATAAAACACTGCAAAATAACAACAATATAATATTTTATTATCTGTTAAAAAAGCAACAAATTCTAACAGTATGGCTGTCAGCGTGCGCCAGCTCACTGAATTATACAATCGCTATGAAAACCAAATGCCTGTGAAAATGGAATCAGCTTTCAGTAGCTATTAGAGTGGTTTCGCATTATCCGATCCAGAAACGGATTTCTCGTAAGATATTGGGTGAGTAAAATGTGTCAAATTTATAATCAAGATACAATTTTGTATACTACTCTACACGTAAATTGGTCAAAAAATTAAGAATAAAATCATCAATAGCGATCTTAAAGAATACTTTAAAATAAAACTGTTTTTGAACATAATCGGTCCAGCCGTATTTGAATAACTACGAAACCCTACACTGAGCACAACCTTACATGCTCTTGGCCGGTTTTTATTATTTCTGTAGATGTGCAATGCGGCCAAGACTAATTATGTCACAAAATTTGTCTACATTTAAGAGCGTATATGAAAGGCATAAGGATCAAAAACGTAAGCATATTTTTTGATCTGTACTTACTTACAGAGGTCGGATTCTACTTCTAATTTCGGATCTGACAATGTGAAATCTCTCTTAGCAGGTATTACTTATATTGAGTTGAGTCATAAAACTAATGGAAGTGGGATCTCCAGTCACGAAGAGATGCTACGATTTTCAAGGTTTTCTTATACTGGTTTTACGCGATATTAATAAAATACAAGAGCAGAACTATATTTTTGTGAATTGAGTCACGAAGTAGATATACGATTTTCAAGGTTTTCTTATACTGGTTTTACGCGATATTAATAAAATACAAGAGCAGAACTATATTTTTGTGAATTGATCTCGTTTTAACATTCACGGAAGGCGCAGATGCCTATGATAGTCCACTGCTGGACGTAGGCCTCTCCTTTGCGTATAGACGCATTAGGAGGTAAATGCCCATAATCGCCACGCTGGGCAAGCAGATTGGCAATCGCAGTAATGTGTCCACAAAGATGACGCTGCTGCCCATCATCAATCTTTTATCAAATAATGGTCAGTGACACTTCAATCCCTTAGTCGACTGTTACGACACCCGCAAGAGGAGTTGGGGTGCTGACAAATGTATTCTTACTGCCGTCACCACACGGCCAGCAGATGCATATGCAACTAGAACTCAACGAGTCGCCATATGCTACAGCCAATCATAGACCAGCCAGCCCTGCCAATGCATCGTTGGATCGTCTTACCAAATCTGGTGGCTAAAGGTGCGGTTAAACTAAAAGAGCATTCGCTGTTCTAACCTCCCACTCTACGAAATTCAATCGGTACACAAAACGTGATTGGTTGATTTCGTAGAACGGGCGCTAGAACAGCGAATGCTCTTTTGGTTTAAACGCACCTTAAGGTAAGGGTGTGGCTCCACTGACGCGGAGCGAAGCGGAGCTGTGCAAAATTGACCAATTACATTCTTCAAATTCAAATTCGAAACACTGTGATGCGGTCTCATCGGCCGAGCTTACTATGGTTACCCGCATTTGCTGTTTATCGTTCTAGGCGTCTCTTTTGCGCTTGGATACTTATCAGGACGTGACGGTAATGAATGACGATAACCGATAAACACGATACCATAGTAAACCACCTGATACGTGCGGATTTTTTAATTAGATTCCGATAGAAGACTCGTAAGGTCCAATAAGCTGACCCATGCAATGGGTTACACAATTTATAACAAATTACTGGAAAAGTAACTTTGGCACCTTTGCTAAAAAGCTTTAAAGTTAAACTAAAACATTAGCTTCTGAACTGACTAAACAATACACTTTTAGAGCTAAGACGAATTTTTAAATAAGAGCTGTAGCTAAATCGTTGTTTTCTTTTAAATGAACGAAATATTATTGTTGTAATTTATTGCTACAAATGTACTTTTTCTCTTTATAATTATGTTCAGATTTAATGACAAATTACATGTAATATTACAAATATCTTTGCGGCGTTTGGGGGTGAAACACTGGGGCCGTGGGGGCCAAGTGCGCGTCGCCTCTATGAGGACATTTCCAAGCGCCTTATAGAGGCGTCGGGTGACCAGAGGGCTGGCCAGTATTTCACGCAAAGACTCAGCATAGCAGTCCAGCGCGGTAATGCGGCCAGCCTTCTGGGCACTCTGCCTCCCCAGCAGGACCTGGGGCAATTTTTTTATTCATAATTTATTCTTATTGTGTTAATACTTTTTTCTTGTGTTTTTTGAAATAAAAGTAACATTTATTACAAATATTATGAATATGACTATTGAAACATTGCATGGTTATGCCAAAAGCTAATGAAATCAATTTTTGTTACTCGAATGTCTCCAAGCAGAGTTCACGAAGTGTTTATCTTTCCGTGCTCCCATTGTAACAATTTCTTGCCCAGGAATTTCTATTTCGTTCCAGAAAATATGCTTCGGAAATGTATTAAGTGTACTTATGTTACATTTTCCCTCACTTTTAGATGAGAGGACATCTTTTATTGCTGTAAAAAAGATGCCTAGACTATCTAGACTTATAGGTACTATTCCTTTCTTTCAAAATAGGTATCTTTCTACCGTTTCATACCGTTTGACTTGGCCCGATATTTTATCATCACATCATCAGACTATTAGGGTGCGGCTATACTGACGTGGAGCGGAGCGGAGCTGTTCAAAATTGACCAATTACATTCTACAAATTCGAATCCAAAACACCGTGATGCGCTCCCATTGGCCGAGCTCACACAGCTCCGCTCCGCTCCGCGTCAGTGGAGCCGCACCCTTACAGACCACTGCTGGGTATGAGTCTCTCCTGTTATGCGTAATATGTCAATGCATCTATATTGGGCAGTAAGGCTCATAATCGCCATATAGGCAAGCGGGTTGACGATTGCAGTAAATGTGTCTGATGACGCTGCTGCTCAATAAACAAATGGTCGGTGACACTTAAATCCCATAGTCAACTCTTACGACACCCACGGGAAGAGTTCGGGTGGTGACAAATGTATTTTTTCTGCCGTCACCATGCGACATTTCCGCATATTTGTTTGTCTGTAATTTAAAAAACCCGGTTTCCAATTGAGAAAAATTTAATCTTTATCACTACCAAGGTTTCATTAATATTTTATTTAGTTTGTCACATTGTAAGTCAAAAAACACAAGGCAAAATCATTGCGACCTTCCAAAAGGTTCTGAATTTAATTTCTTCTCACCTAAATTTACTACGCACACATTTTCATTCAATTGGAATATAAATTAGGCTCAATTTTATCTTCACAATACGCAATCTCATTTGCAAGGCACGTTTTTCACATCGACAGAGTAATCATATAGAATATTACTCATATTATGTCATACTGTACATGGAGGGAATGCGAGAAAGAATGAGATATGCTAGCCATGTGCAGTAGGTATTAGGTATTGTATGTGGAATTGTGGATATAATATGACCTAGAATAAAATAAGAATTAGATAAAAATTATGTATGACAAATCTTTTGCCCTATTATAGAGAAATAAAAAGTTGGACAAAAGTGCTGCATGCTGAATGTAGAGTTCCGCCTGCTGGGTCGATTACGTTCAAAATAATTATATTTCAAGTATAGAAAGCCATTCATGATTATTTCATATTATGTGGACCCATTTAATAAAAGTTAGAGGGGAAGGGGACACATTTTTTTTATTCTGGAGCGGTTCTCCGAAAATATTGCCTTTTAAAAAGCTTTATTTTAAGAAACTTATTTTTCACCTCAGCAGCTCGAAAAGACTTCTTTTGATTCGCGAAATCAGTGAGCAAAGTGCGATTTTGCTCACTGAGTGAATGTTGTTTTCCATGACGTTTAGACTTCAACTTTTTCTTTTGTTTCTTTCACTAGTTAGTAAAAAGACAGAGATGAAAAATGTTACGTTATAAATTGTCATAATATGCATTTTTTTTTTCGTTCATGGCATCCTAGCGTATTCAGCCAGTTGTATTAGACAACGCGTTTTATCGGACCCGATTCCTTGTATCCGAACGGCATATGGCCCCTACCACCAAGCATACATAACATTGGCGTCCGTCATTACACCTCTCTATCGCTCTTATATATAAGTGTGACAGAGAGAAAGACAGCCCTTTTAAAACGGACGGATATCGTGGTACTAGGCGAGTCAGAATCGCGTTCAGAAATTTGACACGAGTTCATTTCTAAATAATTATAACTGTTTTATAAAAATTTATGAGCTTTCATTTTTTTTAGTAGTTATAATTATGTACTTTCTGTTACAAACATAATGGTAAAACAAAAACAAAAAATAACGGGATGGCACGTATAAATGTTCAATAACATATTTTCCTTTTCTCCATGCTGAGGTGAAAAGTTGTATGTACAACTTGAGAGCAAAGTTATTTGAATCTCGTGTCTTTCGAGTCTCTCGCTACGCTCAAGACTCAAAACTGACACTCGCATCAAATACGTACTTTGCTCTCATGTTGTACAAATAACTATTTTTTAAATACCTGTTCAATGATACCCCACACTATAGGAATACAACAAAATAAAAAAAATCATCCCCACTTTACGAGTAGGGCAGAATGGACAGATACCCATGCCTGTGTGTTTGTGTCGCTGGCACCAGCTAGACCTTCACAAATAGTAGATTGTGTCACAAGGGATCAATATGGTATATTTCCGGCGTGGGCGTATATTGAATCCTGAATGGAGCGACGCGTTCCACTTTAGAATCCCTCCCTACGGTCGGGATTCCACTGTGGAATGCGTCGCTCCAAATATACCATTTTGATCCCTTGTGACACATACTGCTTTTTACACCTATGAGAAAAATAAAAGATATATCACATATATTTAATATTTATGCAAATAATCGATTCTGAAGAATTTTTTATCAATTATGAACGTACTATTTATTTTCATATTTCATTGTAATTTTATTTTTTTAGGCTGGCAATTAAAATTCCTTGAACAGAAAAGTGTCACTTTGATCCCTTCTAGCAGGGAAGAGAAGACCCGTATTCGGATAGGTGGTGTGAAAATATATTTTTAATCTCGCAGTAGGTACAGTCGAGCACACACGCTGGCTTCCACCAGTCGATGCATTTCAGTGCGTAGCCGTTGAACCGTGCCATCACGCCGATAGTCAGCTGACTATACAGTACAGTCGCCATCAGGATGCTTAGCCAAGTTGCCAATCGCTAACGCTTAGTAGCGTATCGTAGTTTTCCTCTGTCACTCTTTCATATTAGTGAGCAAGACAGTTAGCTGCCTTTCGTTTACGATTGACGATTAAGTGTTAGCGATTGGCAACTTGTCTAAGCACCATACACGGAGCAGTCTCTCTTCTTAATCGTTCCCCCATTACTGAGGATCGTGACTCCACTTGCGGCTTATGATATGCCTCCAACTGCTTCTATCTGTGGCTTGATGGATCGCGGTGGTAATGGGAAGATCCAGCTGTTCGGATATCTGGTCTGACCATCTCTTGGGGCTTCGTCCTCTAGGTCTTTTGCCCTCAACCTTTCCCGTTACCACTAGTTTTTCCAAATTATCGACCCCCCTTCGAGCGATATGGCCAAAATAAGTGACAACCCGGTGTAGGCATATATAGAGGACAGACGTTGGGCGTTCTCCAATTTGAGTTTTTTGAGGACCGAGGCGTTTGTGCGGTGGGCTGTCCACGGAATCCTTAGCACGGAGCAGTAACGTTGCTCAAAAAGTTTTTAACATGCACTACAATATTTTATATACAGTGTGTTACCATCATATAGGCTTTTATTGAGACAGATTTATTGATGCAGATTTTTAGCCAAACCAAGCCAATGCCACAAGGGCCAATCTTAGAAATAGGTTAGGTTAGTTAGATTTAACTCGAGTTTTTCTCCACTCGTTTCGAACTTCATTTTTTTGCACTTGTATCGTACGACGTTTTTCAGTACCTACGTATGTCACTCCGAAGATTACGAGCTGACATAAAATGAACCCGTTCTCGCACTAGCGCGTAAAAAAGCACCATCTGTACTAAAATAGTACATTATGACACAAATGCGAAAAAACAGAAATCCGAAACGAGTGGCGATGCTTTAAATCAACACGAGTTACGAATTTCCTTTTTGCACGTGTCTCGTACGACGTTTTTCAGTACATATGGCACTACGAAGATTTCGAGCTGACATAAAATGAACCACTTCTCGCACTAGCGCTTAAAAAAGCACCATCTGTACTAAAAATAATATTTTACTTTAATCGAGAGAAAATCTTCGATTATTTTTTTTTCTTTTTTTTAGTATAAAGAATAATTCATTCATTGATAGGTTGCCTCTTCCATTTATCCACTTCATCGAATAATTCTGAATACACAAAACCACTCTACCATATTTTAGTATGGATTTAACCCTTAGGTGCCCAGAGTATCAAAAACGATATGAACGAAATGACACGTCAAAATAAGCAATCAAATGCGACTGTCATACTGAGCAACAGAGTTCTTATTGGTATCGATTGTTTATAATGTTTATATACCTAAGTCATTTCTGAAATAAAATGTGTGATACCATAAAATTTCATTGTCAACCTCCGTAGCCTAGTTCGTAGTGACCCTGCCTACGAAGCTGGAGGTTCCGGGTTCGAATCCTGGCGAGAACATTATTTGTGTATTTATTTATGACACATAAATAATAGCTGTCTATGGTATTTAAATACCTAGCTATTTATATTTGTATCTAGTACACTAAACGAAGGAAACTCAGAGGAAAAAACTCGTGTAAAAGCGAATTTTGGCAAAGTTGTAGGGAATGGTGTTTTAAACCACGTACTAAAAGTACTGGTTGTTAGGGGTAGAGCTAACGGGGGGAGGGGGGTGTAAAGGTCGTAATTTTTTATTTTTCGTGAATAACTCGTAAACCGTGGCTTATAGCAAAAAACGTTCTAGTACATAAGTAATCTACATAAAATTCTCTACAAAAAAGATGTACGCATGTTTCCTCTAGGATCAATGTGTCATGAGATAAGAAAGCAAGAAGATGGACACTAAAGAAATAAACACATTTGTTTAAGTTGGTATGACACATACAGAATGCTCGCGAGCATTTCAAAAGATTTTAATGCTCAATTCCTGACCATATTTAGAGTCTATAATGTTATATAAAATTTCCTGGATTCGGCTTGGTTTCAGAGATAATCAACCTTTTTTTCGAAATAAGTTTTTCGACGTAACTCGTCATAAAATTTCTTTTTGATTACAATGCTACCACAATGTGTTTTAATATTACCACACCTTTTGCCTGGCAACCAAAAAATGGGAATAAACTTGACGAAATAACCTGTCCCTAAAAAAAATATTAAAACAAATAATTTTAACAAATTGTTGTTATGATAAAATGTACTGGAAATGTTATAAGTATTCAAATAATCAAAAATAAAAGAGAAAAAAAAATTTTTTTTCGGCGTTATTTGACATTAGGTCTCATAATCATTTTTGTTTATTTTGATATCTAGAATGCATACTTAAGATCTTCTGAAATGCTCGCGCCCGTGCGCGCCCTGAATTCTTATTTGTAAAAATACAATTCCTAATTATCTTCTAAACCTAAAATATTCTCATAAATATCGTCAAAAGATTTTGACTATGCATTCTAGACATCAAAACAAACAAAAATTATTATGAGACCGAATGTCAAATACCACCAAAAAAAAATATTTTTCTCTTTTTTTTTTAGATTTTTTGCATACTTTTTAACATTTCCAGTACTTTTTATCATGACAACAATTTGTTAAAATTATTTATTTTAATATTTTTTTAGGGACAGGTTATTTCGTCAAGTTAATTCCCATTTTTTGATTGCCAGGCAAAAGGTGTGGTAATATTAAAACACATTGTGGTAGCATTGTAATCAAAAAGAAGTTTTATGACGAGTTACGTCGAAAAACTTATTTCGAAAAAAAGGTTGATTATCTGTGAGACCAAGCCGAATCCAGGAAATTTTATATAAAATTAAAGACTCTAAATACCGTCAGGAATTGAGCATTAAAATCTTTTGGAATGCTCGCGAGCATTCCGTGTGTTCCATACCTACTTAAACAAATGTGTTTATTTCTTTAGTGTCCATCTTCTTGCTTTCTTATCTCATGACACATTGATCCCAGAGGAAACGTGCATATATCTTTTTTGTAGAGAATTTTATGTAGATTACTTATGTACTAGAACGTTTTTTGCTACAAGCCACGGTTTACGAGTTATTCACGAAAAATTAAAAATAACGACCTTTACACCCCCCTCCCCCCGTTAGCTCCACCCCTAACCACCAGTACTTTTAGTACGTGGTTTAAAACACCATTCCCTACAACTATGCCAAAATTCGCTTATACACGAGTTATTTCCCCCGATAGGCAACTTTTGGTTTTCGTTAGGTGGGCTAATCTATGTATCTTATATTATTCGTCGCTTGGTACCCACATCGCAAGCCTTATTTTTTATTTTTTTTTATGTTGGCACAACAAAGTGGCTCCACTCCACCTGATCGTAAGTGAAAAGTAGAGCCCAAATCGCGGCGGCAACGAACAGGAGACAATCAGTAACCTGTTAGTTGCCACCGCCTTGCTGGCCCGCTAGATGCTTCTTCACGCTTCGTTTAAAGGGTCCCAACTTATAGGAATGCGGAAACACATGTGCCGGTAAAGAATTCCACTTTTTATAAATCCGGCATATGAAGGAATTGCCGAATTTCTTAGTACGTGTGGGAATATTTTCCATGGGCTTAATGAGCTTACCGTGGGACAAAATCGATTTGTGTAAAATGTCCCAACATATTTATTATTATTTTTATTTATTATTATTATATACATCTAAGGGATAAGTTTAATTATGAATGTCACGTACAGTCAGTCGAACGAACGCCCTGTCGGTTTTCATCAATTAGTGCATTTCATTGCATCGCCTTTGACCAGGTCCACTGCGGTAAACCAACGCTTATTGCAATTAATAATTAATGATTCCGGAATTAAAATCTCAGGCTGAAATTTCAGGTACATTTATGCAGTAGGTACGTGGGTAGTTATATGTTAACTAAAATTTACCGATTTGAGTAGCAATATGCTGAATTGGAGTCCATTTTGTGGCACTTAGTTTATTTTTTATATTCCTGTTTATTTTGTGCTTTTAATGTGTAGGTATATTATTGTGTCACGAATAAATGTTTCTTCTTTCTTTCTTTCTAAACCTAAAGGTCTCCCCGTACAAAACAAAACAACGCAGAATTGTCTTAACCCGTCCGAAAAAGGTTTCATGTCGACGGCATAACAGCGTCGATTTGGAACTATTTTTTTAAATCCATGAATACAGTATTTTAGTCACTAAATGAGCATTTTCTTTTTATTTTGTCCATTCATAATTTTGGTTTTATGGGCTAATTTTGGGTTATTTCTACTCGGAATCACGAGCACTGTCAATCCCAATGGGAAAAAATGTCACATGGATTCTTTTCCTGTTTTGTTACCACTTTCATACACTTGGTATGGCGGTAGCAAAGGAGAAAATGTATGGAAAGTTTAGTACATTGTCCTTCTAAACTTATGAGTTAGAGGTAGATAAAGTTATGTATGTATGTGACTGTAAGGAGCGGAATTTCCATAGCGAAAATCTGACTGTGAAAGGGATTGATCAAACTATTTTGTCGACTTATCGATGTTACGGAATAGCTCATTACTAACTTTAAATATTATCCTATAGCATTTGATCTCTATTACAAGTAACTTACATTTCGATATTAAAATAAATCATGTCAGGGCGACAACACTTTTATATTGACATCGCATGTGCTCACAAACTATCTCACAACTTATGAAAACTAAAGAGCTATAAATAGCATATTTGATAATGTCATGATTTTTTTTAATATCAAAATTCAAGTTACTTATCTATGAGGTCAAATGTTACAGAATAATCTTTCAGGTTGGTAATGGATTATTCCTTAACATCGCTAAGTCGATAACATAGTTTATTCTATCCCTTTGACAGACAGATTTTCGCTATAAAAATTCCACTTCTTGATCATTAGGAATTAAAACACTCGTGTAATCTTATAACACACGCCTAGTGGCTCGTTTCATAAAACCCCAGTCCACCAGTGCACCAGTCACGTAAATAACTATTATAGTTTATTGTGAAAAACCCCCCGTTTGTTTAAAAACAAGTATAACACTAATTAGCCTCGCCACGTTGGGAAGCCGTACAAGGCGCCAGTCACGACATTTCAAGTCACTTCATACGTGTGAAGGCTACGCTATCGTAGTCTTTCGAAGATTTCCTATACTTCGACATCCACTTTACGCTTATATTATATTATATTTTATATTTATTGGTTCACCAACAACTGTTACACTATCATAAGTATTAATACGTATACACAATTTGTTAAATTATGGCTAAGCGTAACAATTACTTAAAGGTAAACACTACATGACAGCAGTAAGAATACATTTGTCACCACCCCAACTCCTCCTACGGGTGTCGTAAGAGTCGACTGATGGATTGAAGTGTCACTGACCCTTATTTGATAAAAGATTGATGATGGGCAGCAGCGTCATCATTATTGGACACATTACTGCGATCGCCAATCCGTTTGCCCAGTGTGGCGTTTATGGGTATTTACCTCCTATATATCATACGCATGGTTAATAGTAGAGGCCCACGTCCAGCAGTGGATTATCATAGGCTGATGATGATGACGATGATGATGAAACACCACATGCTTTAAATAATTACAATTAATTAAATTCGGTTCGGCCGGTGTGGTGGTTAGGATACATGTTGTGTCACCACTCTTACTCTTCCCGCGGGTGTCGTAAGAGTCGACTCAGCGATTGCAGTGTAAGTTACCGTTCTTCCATAGAAGATTGATGTAGGCAACAGCGTCATCGTAGTAGACACATTATTTATTTGAACTTTATTGCACACAGCGACCATATATAACATGGACGTCTAACGCCAGCTCAAAAATGCCCCCAAAACCAATTGTTCAATTGTGCCAAGATGGGCAGGACATAGCGCTTTTCTTAATACCGCGCATATTTCGGCGCAACATCTTTGACAAATGTTTATAAAATTTAGCCAATCAAAACGTTGATGGACCAATCACAACTATTTTTAAATGGCGGTTTCATTACCGTGACGCATTGAATAGGGGTTGACAGTTGTCAACTAAAATTCAGGCCCGTTTTGAAAGGCAATTTAGTATGGCGTGCGGCTTCCATGTTTTATTTGTTCGTGGATTGCACAATAAAAAAGTACAAATGGCGGACTTAATGCCTTAAGGCATTCTCTACCGCATTACCGCGATCGCCAATCCGCTTACCCAGCGTGGCGATTATGGGCATTTACCCTAATGCGTCTATACGCATAGTTAATAGGAGAGACCTACGTCCAGCAGTGGACTGAGATAAGCTGATGATGTGACATCCACTGAAGAAGTAGATTATTGAAGTTTTCAACCACAATACTTTCGAATATGAATAACATAATATGTAAGCGCACTACAAGGTGCCCACGAGGAAATGGAAAAATTCTAACAGCATATTCCTAAGACTAAAAGAAGCAAAAAAAATGTTAAATGAGTTTTGATCAAATCAGCAAAAAAAAATTTGTTTTTTCAGTTTTTTTGATGTATTGAATGTTAATACACAAAAAAAGGATTTTATTAATCAAACTATCGCAAAAAGCGCAAAAAGCGAGCTAGATTATTTGATATTTTTGTTCATTTGATGTCTGTCAATTAAGTGTGACAGGACTAAGACAACATGGTAACAAAATCGTTTCCTAAAATGCGTTTATCATAGCGTAACGGGCTAAAACGGTTTTAGGAAAAAATATAATTTTCTCTTAAAATAGACTCAATCCAGAAAACTTCACATGACATTTTTAACTTCAAATTTGGTCAGAAATCCGATGTTGAATTTTTTCCCTTTCCTCATGGGCACATTGTATACAAAGGAGAGAGGCCTATCGCTACCCCAACGTAACAAAGTTCTATGTTGCAATTTTGTCAATTGGGCCATTTTTTTTCAAAGTCCCCTCCACTTTTTTGTAACATAGAAACATTTTTCTCAAACATGCAATGAAATATTGTCTTTACATTCCTTAAAATAGACTCGGAAGTATCGCTTTTAGGGCGCAGTAACTCACTGGGATGGAAATGGAATTTCATAACGACACTGTTCAGGCCTAGGCCTGCTACGTTTTTTTAGTTTCGACAACATTATCATTATTTTTTTGTATGTTTGAGAAAAGCACTATACATGCCTCGGCGTGAAAACGGATTCCCGGCCTCGTTACCTAGCCGTATATACCAACTTGGCCAGAAATCCTCATTTTCCCGGCCTCTGATGTAATATACTATAAATGATTTCTATTCGAAATCGTAAGCTCTTTCAATCCTAATAGGAGTGCATTTTTGTCCCAAAATTTAAATACATTTTTCGAACTTTCCATTCCATTACCGCCAATAGAAAGCCAATAGGGCCATAGAATTGAACTGAAGTCATAAATTGTCTTTATGTTCAATAGCCATAGACCTACATATGGCTCTTTCAATACAAGGTGTGGCAACACATGTTGCGTCATGAAACACAATTACTGAACAAACATCCTGTAAACTATGGTGCCTGACTGTTTTCTATGATTTGTGAGGCAAACACAATATTTCTTAGATGCGACCGAATTTCCAATAACTCATTAGATATCGAACATATTGTGAAAACACAAATCAAATTATTTATTAACTAAATACTTTGATTTGTACTTTTAATTTTCCTCCAGTAGTCACACTACTTAATACTATATAAATTATAAATATTAGATGTCATATACCAAAGAAAAACGACCAAGATCACCTATGTCCGACTCGGCCACTCGGTCTTAGCAACCACCGGTCAAATTTAATAATAATAATAATAATAATTCTTTATTGCAACCATGGTATTTTTGATGTACAAAATAATTAAAATAAATAGTTTCACATGGGCCCTGTTAGGGCGAAGCAAGAAAACAATAGGTATTTACGCTATATATCAAACACCACTTACAATTAGCTATAAACTTAATAATAACGTCAGTTAAGTATACAAACAATTTTCCAATTGACATGTTATAAATTACATTAATAAATATTCAATCAAAGTCAAATTAATTCACACTACATTAAAACATTTGGATACAATATCAATAAATAAATTTGCTTTCATCAGTTATTACATTAAAGTTTAAGTTAATATTCGTACCTAATTATTCGTTTGGACAGGATTAATAAAAAAAAAATTATACTATGTCAAATTCGTTATCTTTATAATAGTCCTCAACCGTGTAGTAACATTTCTGGATTAATATTCGCTTAATTATGTTTTTAAATCGGGTATTATTTTCTTGTTTTAGGATGTTAGGTGGTAATTTGTTATATATTTGGGCACATCTATAATATGGACTCTTTTTGAACATTACTAAGTTCCATTTTGGTAATGCTAACTGATGTCGTTTTCGTGAATTATAATTATTAGTGATGTCTTTTTTTTGTACGAATAAATTGAAATGCTTCCTGACAAACATTATTGCTTCAACGATATACAGAGAAGGCAGTGTAAGAAGGTTTAGTTTTTTAAAATGTGGCCTACAACTGTCTCTCCTACTAATCTTTACTAAGATTCGGACACATGTTTTTTGTTGGAGAAACAAATCGTGGGCATCGGTGCTCTCACCCCATAGGATAAGCCCGTATCGTAGCCACGAGTATGCATATGCATAGTATGCAGATAACGACGCTTCTAAGTCTGAGTTTGCTTTAAGTATACTAAGAGCATAAATGAAGCTAGACAGCTTATTATTTATTTTCTGCACATGTGGTTTCCAGCTCATATCACTGTCCACTGTTATGCCCAGAAGGTTAAATTGGTTAACTTTTCCTATAATCTGGTTATTTATGTGTAAATCTATATCTAATTCGGTTTTTTGATATGGCTTAAATTGAATTACTTTAGTTTTGTTTAAGTTAATTTCTAATTTGTGGTCACGTAGCCATTCAAAAATTAAATTGGAGTAACGTTCTAATTTTATTCTACATTCTTCACTGTCAGTGCAGTTAAATAGTACTGAAATGTCATCTGCAAACATTATGCACGTAGTGTCTAACTCTTTTGGTAGATCGTTAATGTAAACTAAGAAAAGGATACACCCAATTACACTTCCTTGAGGGATTGATGTCTCTACGTGGCGGGACCCTGATATTACCGCTTCGACTTCGCCAGTGATTTCATTGTAGTGCTCTATCTGCACATATTGAGATCGGCTTTGTAGGTAAGATTTGATCCAATTATATGTATTTCCCCTAATACCTACGCCGTAGAGTTTTGATAGAAGTATTTGGTGCGATACTTTGTCGTAGGCCTTCGTCATATCCAGTAACAAACCAACAGAGTATTTTTTCCCGTTTATGTGGCGCAAGGCCTCTTGTGCGTATTTAAATACCGCGAGTGTGGTCGAATGTTGTTTTCGAAATCCATGTTGATTTTTGTCGAATATATTATATTTCTCTAAGAATTTGTAGAGTCTATTAGTCATACACTTTTCGAATATTTTGGACACTGACGGCAACAAAGCTATAGGTCTATATTTTTCTGGGTTTGAAGCATCTCCTCCGGGTTTTATTATAGGTTTTACTTTAGATATCTTTAAATTGTCCGGAAAGGTTGCTTCTTCGAAAGACTGATTTATTAACTCAGTTAAAGGTATCGTAATTTCGGAGGCGCATGCCCTTAACAGGGCAGTAGGTATTTCATCAAAACCGAAGCTTTTCTTATTTTTTAAATTACAAATAATATTGAAAACCTCCTGAGCCGTAGCTGGTTCTAGGTACATCGAATTCGGTGTCGGGTGGCGAACGGGGCGGCCACTCTTTTCGTTATTATTAATTCCTAATATGGATGGCTCACCTACAGAAATAAAGTAGTCATTGAAAATGTTGGCTATTTTTTTAGGCGCATGTACTGTTTTTCCGTCTTTTACGAGGTGCATATTTTTGCCTTGATGTGATAGTTTGATTTTAGGAGATGTAGTATTTTTTATAATCCTCCACATTGTTTTTGTTTTATTATCAGAATATTTCATTTCTTTTGCATAATTATGTTTTTTTGATGCCTTAACACATTTTTTTAGCATGCTTTCATATTTTTTGTAGTAATTATGCAGTACAGTACTATTCGTTTGATTTAAAATTAATTTTAATAATCTCTTATGCCTACAAGATTTTTTTAGTCCTTTCGTTAACCAAGTCTTGTTTTTTATTGGCTTTATTTTTACTTTTATCTTTGGTATATGTAAGTCTAAGAGTTCCCTAAGTTTTTGCACGAAACAGTTATAGTTTTTATTTACATCTTTTCCCTTTAGGAGAAGGTCCCAATTTACGTCGCTTAGCGCTTCTTTATATATCTGAATATTATTTTCGTTAAAAATGCGTTTGAATGTATGCCAATTAATTTGTGGTGTATAGCACTTTGGCGTTAATTGGTTAAATATAAGGCTTTTATGGTCTGAAATACCGTAGTCATCGATATTAATACAATAATGTTTTTGAATATTCGTGAAAATGAGGTCTATGCAAGTACTCGAGGTTTTTATTTCTCGCGTCGGTTCATTAACTATTTGGCGAAGATTAAATGTGCTTAGAGTAGTAAGTAACTTAGTAGATGCTGGAGTATTGATCAAAACATTTATATTAAAGTCTCCGCCTAATATTATATGTCGCTTTTGTTGTTTTAGTTTTATCTTGTTTAAAAATTCTTCCAACGCTTCATAAAATATATCAATATTACGGTCCGCCCTATAAATGCATATTAACAAAATATTTAAAGTAGGTATTTCTAGTCCGCAACACTCGAAGGTGTACTCTCTTGATAACTGGTTGATGTCATGTCGCTCTTTGTAGTCGATCCCTTCATTTCTCGGGTATATGCAATCCCTTACAAGGCTAGGCGCCTTTGACCATTCTCTAAGGGCAAGCACTAACTACATGCCTGCACCTCCTATTTAGAATACTTTACAGTTTTCTAGAATAGCTAGAGAGAGATGGTGCTGCCATCTATTGAACATATTGTGAAAACACAAATCAAATTATTTATTAACTAAATATTTTGATTTGTACTTTTAATTTTCCTCCAGTAGTCACTCCAGTGGCCGAGGGGTACAGGCATCAGCCGCGAAAGCTGAGTACGTGGGTTCGATCCCCACCTCGGACATAGGTGATCTTGGTCGTTTTTCTTTGGTATATGACATCTAATATTTATAATTCATTAGATATCGTTTGTTTTTATTATTTTTAAGTCAGATTGCATACATTTTCACCCATACTTTATCAATACAAAATAACCCAATTCACAAGTGTCAATAATTCCGTAAATTTTATGCCATGCAGCGGTTTCTAAAATAAACTTTTCACAGTTATAGATTAATCCTTATTAATATGAGGGTAAGCCTCACCATTCCTCTGATAGTCTTAACGTCATATATTTAAGGCTCATTTCTAAACTGTCAAATGTTCATTTTTATAATTATTTGCTGATGTCTAACAATTAACTTTCGACAGTTACAGATTAATCCTTATTAATGTGAGGATAAGACTCACCATTTTTCTGATAGTCTTAACGTCATATTTATTACGCTCATTTCTAAACTGTGAAATGTTCATTTTTATAGTTGCCGATTTCTAAGAATGAACTTGGACAGTTATTTCTAAACTGTGAAATGTTCATTTTTATAGTTGCCGATTTCTAAGAATGAACTTGGACAGTTATAGATCAATCCTTATTAATATGAGGGTAAGACTCACCATTTTACCGATAGTCTTAACGTCATATTTATAAGACTCAACTGTCAAACGATCATTCTTAGAAATCGGCAACTATAACATACCAACTACTTTTTTGCACGGCTACGATTGGAGTATGTAAAAGGAAATTGGGCGAACATTTGCAACGAACCGCAAAGAGCAAAGGGTCAGGGTCAAGGTCAAGTGTCAGGATCGTGACAATCTGGTTACATTACTTTTGAATACGGTCAACCTATTACTATAGTAAGAATAGTTTCAGTTAGAGTAATTCAGGTTCCGTATCCCAAACTTATTTCACTTATTTGTATTTAACTTATTTGTATAAGTTGTGATTCAGTTTTTTCAAAGCTCATTGCCTTGGGTTTTTTATTCAGGCTCTGTATTCCTAATTTATGGTCGTAAAATGTAAATAAAATATTTTTTTAAATATCATTGCCGTGGATTTTTTGTAAAAATGCACCCACTCAATAATTGAGCTTTAAAAAGTCCAACAGGCAGCCAATTATAAACTACATGTCTGGTTTTAGCTTCAAAAGTTCACAAAACATTTATATTTGATTGTGAGTTAGGTGTGATACAATATTTTACACAGTTTCATTACTTAGCTATGCAGTATGTACATAGGAGACCGTGTTAGATAATTTATTAACACGCTTTTATTAGCCTCATTTGTATGGGTATCAAATGAAATGGTTCGCTGTGTAAATGTTGTCAGGAATAAGAAACAAGCATGCTTTTTGTTTTTCACACTATTATATAATACTAGCAGTTACCCGCGGCTTCGCCCGCGTACTAATATCTATTCACTGCATGTTAATATTTTCCCGCGATTATCTCGCGTTTGCCTTAACCGATTTAAGTGTGGCGGATGGTGCTTTTACCCGCGGTTCGGCCGCGTTCTATCATTTTTTATCACGGTCGTATTAAACTTAAGACCTAAATTCAAGATGCCGAACTTTTCTTGCAATTTTGACTTCAAATTCCATATGAAGAACTTTTCATCTTCTCGGTATCGAATTTAATCAATATCAAATCAAAGTTCTAGAAATTTTAGATGTGATAGCTTCTCACTTTTTGTACCTAACTCAAAATCGTTATGAAATACCCCCTTGGATTCTAAGATACCGATTTTTATTAAGGTCGGATTGAAACTAAATAAATTCAAGGTGCCGACCATTTTGTGCAAATTTGACCTTAAATTCATTACTGGGAACGTTTTGACATTTCAAATATCGATTATTATAAAAATCCGCTAACATAATTATGGTCATCTTTACCATCTGGTAACCGACAAATGTTTTTTATCATTAAAAGTTTACATACACTCACATAGGTGATTGTTGTGTCTTGATGATAAACTAACATTTATCGTTTTCCAGGCCTTACAAAGATGACCATAATTAGCCGAGCTGATTAACATTTGAAGCAAGTCAAGATTGTTACCGTTTCTTGCAAATTTGACTTCTGCTTCATTATGATGAACAGATCAGCCAGAACTTCAGATTACCGGGACAATATCGAAACGGAAATTTAATAGGCAGCCTTTTTTGCAGTTTGTTAATAAGAACCTCTGGTATTCCGATACATCGATTTACACAATTGGATCAAAAATTACGAAATTTTATGGTGACGGCTGTTTTGACTTTATAAAAAACCTCTTGGATACACAGATATATGTATGTACTTATGATTACTATCGCGTGAAAACTCAGGAAAATTTAAAAGGTTATTAACGTTGTTTAACATGCTATATTTAGAATTATTTGAATCAGAAATAAACACAAAAACGATACCCCTGTCATAACCCGCAAGCCCATGAGACCATAACAGAGGAGATGGTATTTCACGTACACCTCGGTACATCGACACGATAGACTATAGAAACGATTACCATGTTGTTTTTTTACTGTTAAACTTTTTACCACTTTCAAGAGTTTAATTCTCAAAAAACCCTAAAACATGTCTTTAGTCATTTATGTTAGGGAATACTCCTGTGAAGTTTCGGATAAAACAGTTTAAATAGTCAAGTTTCCCCGTGCAAACTTTGGACCCCCATTGCACCCTATAATGAGTGGATTTTGACTTAACCTTTTTAAGAGCACCCCTACACCCTGAAAGAAACCTACGCGCTATATTTGGAATCTCTATAACCAGAAATTAACATAAATAATAAAATTTATATTGATATTTTTCGAATTTTACCCCATCACATCATAACCGTGTACATGTATTTCACGTCTGCCGCGTTAAATTTTAAAATCATTATTGTATTCGTGATCTACGTCCCGATAAATCATAGAAACAATACCCAACTTGATTTTTTTACTTCGTCACCCTTTTTACCTTGTTCAGGAGTTGAATTTTCAAAAAACCTTAAACATACCTTTACGCAATTACTTTAAGAAATACTCTTGCGAAGTTTCGGATAAAATAGTTCAACTAATCTTATTTCGCCATACAAACTTTGGACCCCCAT